>VZTZ01047129.1:253299-281415 GCA_013400955.1 Drymodes brunneopygia | reverse complement strand
GTGGGGACGGGCGCGGCGCGGACGGGGTGCCTGGCCGAGGGGGGTGGAGGCTGCCTGGCTGTGGGCAGGATGGGCTTGGGTGTGAGGTGGTGCGATGGTTTGTATGCTTGTGAGAGATGTGGGGCAGTTGTAGGGGTGCTGGAGCCATGGGCTGAGGTAGGGGAGCCCTGCGCTGTGGGGAGCCCGCGCAGGCTCAGCGCTGGTTCAAGCAGTGAAGGTCTATCAGTCCTGCTCTGTGTATTAGGCGATGTTGTGCTTGGAGATGCGGTGTGTGCGTGGCAAATGGGACACTGCTGCGACAGGAAGGAACTGTCACAAGATTGCTGGTATGGTGGGAAAGCATCATGATCAACAAAAGAAGTGATGGGAGAAATTCTCAATGGGTGAAAAGTAGGGGTGGTGTACTGGTAGAGCAAAAAGTGTCTGAGTGAGAGACACTGGAAAACACTATGAAAAATAAATCATGTACTTAGACATAGAAACCCCTATGTAAAAGTTCACCCTTAAATCGAGATAACACTCTTAAAATCACTTGATTTAATATGATGCTTACAATATTGAAAGGTGCATAGGCATAGAGCAATACCAGTTACCTCTTTTCTAAGAGTAGATAGCTAAGGCTGAATTTTTTTTATGATTTGTACATGATATTTACTTCCTTCCTTCCTTGAAGCTGCTTGACCTGATTTTTGGAAAAATCAAAACCCCATGAGAATGATGCATATGTAGTATTTTCTAAGGAAACAGACCTTCCAAGCGATTTCAAATGAAGATGCAAAAAGCTTATCCAGGTAGTAGCTGCTCTCTAAAGTTGTGATTTTGGATATGTTATGAAGCTCTCCTGGATGAATGCAATGCCTTGCCGTAAAGCTTGGCTATCCAGACCCCTTCTTGAGGCCTACTACATGCAAGTTATTGCAGTACAATCCATATTCTGTATGCTTTTGCTTTAATAAGAACTGAAACGAAGGTGGTTGCTTACCCACTCTTATTCTTTCATTTTTATGATTTGCTCCTACTGTTGTCTCTTGCTACCTTCTGTCCTGTGAGACCCTCAGGATCTCACACAAAGGAATGCAGTTTGCGTGGAATTAAGGAAATTCGGTTAAAGAAATTTGGTGCTGTCTCAGCTTCAATCTTAATTTGTAAGAGGTCTATGCTGTAAAATGTGAGTCACGTCAAGCTGTACAGAATTGGTCAATAGGTGACAGTTTACTGTATGAAGAAAATACCCTCTGCAGTTTATAATTTTTCTATGGAAAGACATTTTGAACAAGTGTTTTCCATGGTAGCAGTGCAGAGATGTAGTTAAAGGTGTGCAATTAAATGATTACATTTTAAAGATTTTTTTTTTTAAACTGTATTTTATAAACTCTAGGATGGTTTGGTTTGGAAGGAACTTTAAAGCACATCTCGTTCCAAGCCATAGGCAGGTACACCTTCCATTAGACCTCCTTGCTCCCAGCCCCATCCAGCCTGGCTTTGGAACACTTCCAGGAATGGGGCAGTCTCAGCTTCTCTGAGTAACCTGTGACAGGGCCTCCAAACCCTCATTGTAAAAAATTTCCTGCATATATCTAACCTAAATTTCCCCTCTTACAGTTTGAAGCCGTTCCCCCTTGTCCTGTAACTACAGTTCCTGATGCAGCATTCTTGTCTGACTTCCCTGTAGCCCCTTCAGACACTGGAAGGTGCTGTGAGGTCTCCACACAACCTTCTCCAGGATAAGCAGCTACTGTTTTCTCATCCGGTCTCCATAGGGGACGTGGTCCAGTCCTCTTACCAACTTTGTGGTCTCCTCTGGACTTGGTCCAACATATCCATGTCTTTCTTTATTTTGGGCCATACTGTACACAGTATTTCAGATGGGGTCTCAAAAGAGAGGGACAGAATCCTCTGTCCAAAAGAAGGAGAAACTATACATAAACTGTTTATAGTATCTTTGTGCTCTTAAAAACAGTCAGTGACAAAGATGATATTCTAAGTTCTCTAGATGTTCCCTCCCCTTAATATCTTACAACTTTCTGTCCAAAGTTGATCATATATTCTATTTTACCAAGAGCATTTAGAGACTAATAAATCCGTGCATCGTTTTGGTTTTACAGACTTGAGGGTGTTGGTTTAGTCTGTGGGTTGATCTACAGCAGTCTGGAGATGAAAATGACAATATGTTCCTTATACTGCTTGCTCTCACTTTTATATGTCAGTCTGGGATGGTGAGCAGAGTACTTTGTGACAAAATGTTATCTGCACTTGGCAGCTTACAGTGGGAAAGTTGAAAATAAAGTTCTTGAAATACATCTTAAAATAAATTTTAATTTAAAAAAATCATTGACGGTAAATGGATAGTCCTGGATACTACCTTACTGTTTTCAGTGTTTCCATAATAGCTGGGTAATTGCCTTTAATGTTTTCCCAGTTCAGTGCTAAGCAGTTCCAGTTAGATGCTCCAAGTCTGATCTTTCAGATATTAGAAAGTCAGTGAGAGCTAACCTGTTAAGACTACCTTCTTTCATTTTGTCTACTTGAGAAGATAAAGGATTCAGAGATTAGCCTTTGGAAAGGAGCCACAAGCATTTAATGGGTGGTATGTTGTCTTTTCATATCAAACTAGTGTAAGTAGCCTCTGTTACCTCCATAAGGTTGTGTATTTTATAGTTTTATACAGTCTAGGCAGTGATCTCCACAGTAAGATATGTTTAACTCTCATCTGTGATTTGTGGCTCTGTTCATTGTGGCGACTTAAGTTAGTTGAGGTATGAGTGTTTAGAACAAAATACTTCTTAAGCAAAGGGATGCTGTTCTACTGCAGTTGACCAGTACTGAGGTAATATATACTCTACCTGCATCTCAATAAAATGCCATTTCAACTTCCATGAGATGTCAGCAGATCTCTGAAAATGTAAAGTTTGTGACTGAAGAAAACCTTAAAAGCTAATGAGCAATGCCTAAGCAGTGTTAAGGGAACTTTCCTGCCTGACCATTCAGGAGCCACGCTGGAAGTCCTGTTTGCATGACCCGAGACAAGAGACTTTAATTGCTGTGACTGAAGCCACTCCAGGGCAGGTGGCTCCAGTGAAATGAAGAGTGCTGTTTGACTCCCTGGACATGTCACACTCATCGTGGCAGACAAGCTTCTCAGGCTCAACCCTGGGTTTTCTGTAGCAGAGTCTCAGATGTCTGGTTCCTGTCAGCACTTAAATCATAACGTAAAAACAGCTTGAGCTGATGCTTCTGGAGATTGACCCTGAATCAAGAAATCCCTGGGCTTTTATATCCTTACAGTCTATGCACCCGTTCTGTACCTGCTGCCCCTATGTACAGCATCATTCCAAGCACAAATGTACCAAAACTACCTGGATTACCATAGTGTAGACTACAACATTATAGATTCCCGTGCACAATTGATTACCATTATTACTTCAATGATTACCAGTAAAAAATGACAATCAACTGGTTGACCATCCACTACTCATTTGATGTGAGAATGGTGTATCCAGTTCCCTTACCTAAAACTTACAGCAAATAGTATATAGCAGTAAATGGTCCCACCTATTTAACTTCCAATTTGGATTTTCCTGAAAATACTTTAGTTAATCCTTCATCACAAGGTTGTATATCGTGTAGCTGTACTTTGTTTTATTTGTCATTTATAGTTTTGTGTGAAGTAGTCTCCAACCTTTTATTTGGAGGCTGATCCTGGGTATAATTCTCTATAACACTATTCCTGTTGATGACCACTCCAGAGGCTGATGAGAGTTATTTCTATCCCATAGTACTACTCTTAAACTCCAGGTCATTTTAAATTTACCTGACTACAAGTTTGAGCAGTTTTATTATTTCTTTGTTTCACAGGAGTCTTTTTAGTATAAGCTGGACAGTGTACTAAAGCAATTTCTCTTGTCAGCTTGGTACCTTCCAGCACCACTTGTATTTTGGTTCCATTAGATACATTCCTTTCTGCCCATGTGAAGAACTATGGTTCTTTCCATAGCTGTAGAATTGGCAGTTCGGTTTCGGACAGTTGGGATGGAGATGAGAGATCTCTGAAGTTAGGTCTTAGAGCATGAGGTTTATTGTAAAAGGGCGTGGGTGTAGGGGACCTGCTAGGAGCTGCCAGACACAGCCCGGAGCAGGTCAGAGAAGTAAGAAAACAAGCAAGAGAGGGAGAGAGTGTAGAAGAGGAGAGCGAAGAACCAAAGAGCAAAGAGCTAAGAGGCAAGAGAGCAGAGAGCCAAGAGAGAAGAGCCAAGAGCGAAGAGAGTGAAGAGACAGTGGTTGCCGTATACAAAACAATAAATCATCTTCTGTGCTGAATATTCTAATTTTCATTAACCAATCTAAAACAAGCTACAAATCCTACAACGTTTGCATACAGCCTATAAGAACCACTGTATTACCATATGGCGTTATATTTTAAACCTTAAAAACTGCTTTTTGGACCCTCTGCCAAGTTGGTAGGGTCTGCTCTGACCCTTGGACCTGTCTGCAAGCAAAAGGTATTGTTTAATCAAAAGGGAGATTACCTTCAGTCATCCATGCCATTGTTTTTGCAGTTGTTCAGTAACTGGGGTTTGGTATCTCAAAGCTTGTCTTCATTTCAATCTCGCTTATAGTTTCTATATTCTCAGCATCTTTTGCCAGGTAGTCATATTTATAAGGCTTTCCTATTTCATCTTCCCCAACACATAGTGTAAATGTATGACACTCTCCAGAAGCATGTTTAGAATTAGTATAGTCACTCATTAATTACATCCCCCCATGCTGCTCTTCCTAATGCAAGTTAATTGAGCCCCTTGGGCATTCACGAAGGGTTGAAGAGGTTCTGCTTCAAGTACCTCTAAGTTTCTCATCCGTGTGTTGCCTGTGTGTCATTTTCCATTCATGTCTGAAGATCCATTGGAGAATGGGATTAAATCCAAGTTCTCTATAGAATGATCATGCATATCTCCCTGTAGGTGGCTGGAGTCAAGCACTACCTGAGCACATCATGATGCAGCTCACTATTGAAGGGAACAGGAAATATTGTTCTGGATTAAAAAAAAACTCAAAATAATATTTGTATTTAAAATAATTTATTCACAACTATATGCTTTTTGTGGGGATGATGCTTGTGAAGCATGTTTAAGAATGATGTCTACTTCATGTATACATGGTTGATGGGTGACTCAGACCTAAGTCTGCTCCTTTTCATGGCAGTTGCTGTTGCTGCTTTTAACATAGGAATTATTCCCTGCTGCTACAGCATCCAGTTGAGTTGAGTAATAAGACTCAGGGCAGTCTTGTGGATGTAGGTTTTGCGTAAGGACTTCACAAGCCCCATAAGCCTGTCTTCTCATGCAGAAATAGTTCAAAAGGCCTTGGAGTAATCTGCCAATCCCAGTGCCAGTGCAAAAGCTAAAGCTCCTTTTATAGCTTGGAAAGCTTTTTCTGTTTCTGGACCCCACTGCACAGGCCCCACATCCTCTACAAGCAGATCTCTCCGAGTCCCCCTTTTTGAAGGGAGTCCATATGCACCTAATAGCAACACATTAGAGTGAGCAATTACTTCAGCTGGTGTTCTCTGTGCTCTCCAGAAATACATTTTGTCTGTGAACCAGTTGCCTATTTATTTGCAAAAGAAGAAAATACTTTTACAACCCCACAAAAAAGATAGTAGATGAGCTCTTAGGTTAAAACATCTTGAAAGAATCACTATATTCTAAAATGCTATAATGATTTTTAATCATTTCCCACATAATCTTTAAAATGTGCATGTAGTGGCATGAATCATTACTGTAAGAGTTTAGGGGTTTTTTAGCATAAACAACTTTGGTATCAGTCTTGCTCTCTGAACCAGGTTTAGCTAAGCCTTTAAATTATGCCCCAATATTCACTAAATAAAATCAGGATAGAATCACAGTCTTTAAGGTTAGAAAAGCCCTCTAAGATCAAGTCCTACTGTTAAGGCAGCACCACCATGTTCACAATTGAACGATGTCCTCAAGTGCCATGTCCATATGGCTTTTGAGGACTATCAGGTATGGTGATCCCACCACTTTTGTGGGCAGCCTGTTCCAATACCTGACCACCTTTCAGTGAGGAAATTGAGCCAACCTAAACCTCCTCTGGTGCAACTTGAGGCTGTTTCCTCTTATCCTGTCCCTTGTCCTCTGGGAGCAGAGCCCGACCCTCATCTGGCTGCACCCTCCTGTAAGGCAGCTGTGGAGAGTGAGAAGGTCCCCCCATAACCTCCTTTTCTCCAGGCTGAGCCCCTGCAGCTTCCTTAGCCGATCCTGGTGCTCCAGACCCTTCCCCAGCTCCATTCCCTTCTCTGTACACACTCCAGCACCTACATCAAAGTTGTGAGGACCCCAAAACCCAAGATTGGAGGTGCCTCACCAATGCCCAGCACAGTGGGACGGTCACTACACTGGGCCCATGGCCACACCAGTGCTGGTAGAGGCAAGGTGCCCTTGGCCTTCTTGACCGCCTGGGTACACCTGGGCTTGTGTTCAGCCACTATTAACCAGCACCCCCAGGGCCTTTCTAACAGGCAGCTTTCCAGCCACACTACCCTAAGCCTGTACCTCTGTGTGGGGTTATGACCCAAGGCAGGACCAGCCACCCCCAGCCAACACCACAGGACTTGGACTTTGTTAGGCACAATGTCAGTGCCCCTTCATAGCCTGGAAACACTGAAGCTACTTGTATTAGGTGTATTTTTCAACAACAGTGGTGTAATATATTGCATTGAGATGGCTTTTAATTTGTGCTAAATATATTGCAACTGAAGGACTTGTGTAACTATGGTATGCATTAGTTGAATACTGAAAGATTTGGTAAAAGTTAATACATAATTTTATTCTAAGATCTTTCTAGTTGCCGCTTGGATAATACCATGCAGAGTTATAGTGGCTGATCTCAGGGTCTGACTTCTTTTTTCTTTGTTATTCCATTCCTCAGAGAATGTTCTCTTTTGAACAAAACTCACAGTGAGAATGAAGGGCTGTATTCAGGTTTGAGTTCAGTCGTATAACCTGCCATCTCCTTTTAGTCCTGAGAGAATATCAACATTTCAGCCTTTGCCAGTAGAGCTTCCTAAATTTCTAGAACTCCAGTTGCTGATCTACTGCTCCAGTGGGTTGAGAGGCTTGGTGTCCATGTCTGATCCATGATATGAAAGAGGGGAAATTTAGATTAGGTGTTGGGAAGAAATTCTTGGCTGTGAGGGTGGTGAGGCCGTGGCACAGGTTGCCCAGAGAAGCTGTGGCTGTCTCATCCCTGGAAGTGTTCAAGGCCAGGCTGGATGGGGCTTGGAGCAATGTGGTCTTGTGTAAGATGTCCCTGCCTATGGGAGGGGCTGGAACAAGATGGGCTATATGATCCTTTCCAACCCATACTGCTCTAGAACTGTGTGGTTAGGATCCTCAGACTGGGGCTCTGGATACCAAGGGCTTCTTTTGGATCATGTGCTCAGGTGATACCTTAAAGAACCTAGAAATAAAACAACACACCCCTGAGATAATATTAGTATAGGATGTAACACAAAGGCTGGTCTTCATTGGAANGATTAGGTGTTGGGAAGAAATTCTTGGCTGTGAGGGTGGTGAGGCCGTGGCACAGGTTGCCCAGAGAAGCTGTGGCTGTCTCATCCCTGGAAGTGTTCAAGGCCAGGCTGGATGGGGCTTGGAGCAATGTGGTCTAGTGTAAGATGTCCCTGCCTATGGTAGGGGCTGGAACAAGATGGGCTATATGATCCTTTCCAACCCAAACTGCTCTAGAACTGTGTGGTTAGGATCCTCAGACTGGGGCTCTGGATACCAAGGGCTTCTTTTGGATCGTGTGCTCAGGTGATACCTTAAAGAACCTAGAAATAAAACAACACACCCCTGAGATAATATTAGTATAGGATGTAACACAAAGGCTGGTCTTCATTGGAAGCCTCCAGGGCCAGATATGGAAAAAGGTCCACAAAATGCTCGCCCCCTGCAGGGTGACTACAGTTTTAAAAGTTTAGCAAATTAGCGTAATTGACAAAAATCACCAATTGGAGACATAAGAGGTGATGCCATTTCCCCCGGTTCAACCTCCTCTGAGTCCTGCCCCCTCCCCGCCCCAGATGGGAACTAAACGTTGTTTGTGAAAATGTGTTTTGAAGAGCTGTTTTTTGGTGTGAGACTAATTTTTGAGTAAGCCCTCTCTGAAGAGCTGGAGGTATCTCTTGCTGTCACTCACTGATCTGATCCTTGACTATTACTGGTACCTGCTTAGGTTCTCTGGTTGGCATCAACATGGAAGGGCAAGGAATTCAGGCTGATATTTGTCTGCCCTTGACAGCTGTGAGCCAGATTCAGATGTGAATCAGATTTGATTTGGTGGCCATTCCTGCCACCAATTTGTCCCCTTGTGACTGCCAGTAGGTGATTCAGAGGAGTTAATGTAATGTAAGGAGCTCTGGCTTTGCTCTCTGTCAGTGTTTGTCAGCTTTCCTGAATCACTGAGAGAAGCAGGTAAGACGATGGGGTCAGGCTCTTTCTCTGGACTGAAACCCTCCCCCCTAGTTATAGAGGAGGCTGATCAGCCTTTGTGATCACATTTAATGAGTTGTTCAGTAGTTGACACCCACTGAGAAAGTCTGAGAGCCAGAGTCAATATAATTTACATGCTACAGGTCTCCCACTTTAAAAGAGTGTTTATATAATTTGATTAAGTGAAGAAAGCTCCCCTGTTCTCTTTTTGGGGTGATTGCACTGCCCAGACAAGAGTGCAACATCTGTTGTGCCAAAAAAAAATTTTTTTTAAAACATTGTTCTTCTTTCCTTATTTTAAGTTGTTACTAAGCATACTCTGTATGGATCTTCAAGAGCAATATTAGAAATGATTCCTGACTTGTGACATTTGCCACCGCTGTTATTTTGATATTTTGCATGAGCAAAAGAATTGAGATCTGCAAACAGTTTAGCTGGCAGAGATCAGAATCCAAGATTCCCCTCTTTCATCTGCACAGTTGCCCTTTACTGAGCTAAAGTAGAGGTGAATCCACTCAGACCTGTGATTTCCTCATTTGGGCTGCTCACCAAAACATCTGACAAGACAGCCTTTGTTCCTATATTGTTGCGTAATCACTAGTTGTTTTTATCCCTCCTTACTGCTATAAACAATAATGTCATGTTTGTCAAAAATAGTAGTAAAATTTCTTTCCCCTAGCTTCTAGCAACAGAACTCAGCAATTTTGTTGCTCAGAGTATGATGGCATATACCCCATTAGGGAAGGTCTAAGCTGACTACTGCATTTATATCAATTACTGCAAGTGGTTTGCTCACCAGAGGAAACAGTCTCTTGCATACTTAAATGGAGTCCTATCAGTAAGGGAAGTATTTCTTTATCTTTGTGTTATATCTTGGAGAACTAATCCAAAGCAGAAGTAAATACATGTAAAAATACATATCTAAGGAGAACTTTTTTTCGTAGGTGGAAGCACTGTCTGTAGAATGGTTGCTTTTCTATTGTTATTATTTCACTTTCATAAATCTGCTCTAAACGCCCCAGTGACCACACTAAATAAGAAGAATACTGTATTTTGAAGGGAGGTGGAGAAGACAACTGTCTTAAAAACTGCCTAGAAGACATTACGACTTTAGACTGCAAGCACATCTCTTTGGTTTTTAATTTTTCTTTTTAAGAGTGAATTCTCTAGAATTAAATAGTTAGGTGTCATGAGCAACTGTGCTACAATCTGCTCTGTGTGTGTGTGTGTGTGTGTGTGTGTGTGTGTGTGTGTGTGTCAAAGGCAAGAATATATACATTATGGGAAAAGACTCCTGAATTTTCTTGAGTGGTGAGCAAAAGCAGAAGAAGTAGTTTTCACAAAGATTTGATGGAATGTTCCAAAGGAAGTTGTAAAGAACTTTTCCGAGCCTTGCATCAAGGTCACTTGTGCTCACTTGCACTCCAATTTTGAGTATGGTTTGAAATTGTAAGGGATTTTGTTTTATCCTAAGATTATCTAAATCTTCTCCTTACATGCAGATGTCAGAGATGGGTAGAGAACTGTCGAAGGGCAGATTTAGAAGATAAAACTCCAGATCAACTCAACAAGCATTACAGATTGTGTGCTAAACATTTTGAGACTTCTATGATATGCAGAAGTGTAAGTAAAAACAAGCATTTGTTTACTGCATCTTGCAAAATATGACTGACATTTTTCACCAGAATGCTGCCTTTTAATCTTTCAGTTTCTGGGTAACTGGTCCCTAGGAAAATCAATTTCTTAGTCTTAATTGGCATCACTGCCATTGTCTGGGGCTCCACACAGGCTCACAGCCATTGAAAATGAACAATCGGAGGGGAGAGAAACCTGCTGGTTTAAAGTGTTGAACACTGGCCCTCACTGCAGTGCTTTCCTCATGCTTGTTTTATTTCATTAGAGATTACAATATTATATAAATTTATTGGGTGTAAGTTTGCATGTCTCTAATTTTACAATATTTAAGCTTATTAATGTCCTGTTACTGAAGTGTGTACCTGGTGTGATTACATTACATCTAAGCTTTTATTTCCTGTTACATTTTCATCCAGCTAAAATCAGGGCACTGTTTTCTGTTAATGAAGTAATGGCTTTCAATTCTTTTTGTCAACAATATGATTTTAACAGCTTGCATAACAGTAGGAAAGGGTGGACTTGGGATTTTGTATCAAGTTTTAATTTCTAGGCTGTACTTCACTCTGGTACACAAGCAAAACCAGTCTTTTAGTTATGAAGGATAATTAATGTATGCAGGTCAAACTCTGAAGTGGTATTACACGTGATGGGGTCTCTAATTAGCCAGCATCCCAGAAACAAATGAAAATTGGAAGTAATTATTACTCTGAAATGAAACTCTATGAAACTGGGTTTGTTTGAAATGTATTTCAATCTAATGACAGATGTCATCAGTTACAATTTGGTACTTAGTGGAAATTAGCCAGTATAGGCAACACAGGTTTAACAGTATATCCAAATATAAAATTTTACTTAAAATATTTTTTTTAACTGGGAGCACTTACATGATCATCTAGAAGTCTTTTCTTCTTGTTTTTTTTATTCACAGATAAATTTTCCCTCAATATGATCTTTTACAATAGTGCTTGGTGGACTTCATAGTTCCACAAAAAGAAGCAGTTGAACATTTTTACAGTGAAATGTTTCTAGAATTGTGAAATAAGTGATAAAACCCAAAACATAATAGTAACAAAATGCTTCCTTTCTGATGCATAAATGCCTTTTTATCCAGAACGTTTATTTCTAAAAAATCGTAATATTGCAGTAAATTAAAACTATTATATCCAGGGTCTTTGATATGAAGATAATGGGGGCAAAAAAAGGATTTGCGATTTGGATTGAAGTTTTCCGTAGTATCTGTCTTCTCATTGTCAGTGTTCTCTTGATATCCCTGAAATGTGAATTGCATAGTTTAGTTTTCTCTTTGGTAACATCAGAACACCAAAGTACTTTAGAATAATAATATAAACAAGAAAAGAAGGAGAGGAAAAAAGGGCACAGTGTCTGAAATATATCCAATAATTCGCTAGTCTAGATGTCTGTTTTCTTACAGAGCCCATACAGAACAGTTTTACGGGAGAATGCTGTGCCAACCATATTTGATCTTACAAGTCACCTGAACAATCCCCACAGCAGACACAGGAAAAGGATAAAAGAGCTGGTAAGTTTTTAATGTAAAATTATTGATTTATTATTAAAAGGAAAAAAGGCAAGTAAGTTAATGTGAGACTTTTACACAAAAATGTCAAATAAAAATATTTAGCACTTGGGTCTTTGTATTTTCTATGCTGCTTATTCCTGTACCTTTTTTGTTGATTATAAGTTAAATGCATGATAAATATTTTGTCTACTAAGGAAGTCTTTAGGAAATAATCTGGAAAATTAAATGTGTTGATCCAGAGCTGATTCTTTCATCCAAATCAAATATATAGTTTTCTTTTCCTTGTTACTACAGTGCCAACTGAACACAACTGATGCATGATATCCCAAAATTCTTGCTGCATATTGATTGTGATCGTCGGTTCACCCATTTAACTTCTGAAATCTGTATCAATTCAGACATGCTTGTTTTAGCTTATTGTTCTGATAAGATGATCCATGGATAGAACCAAGACTGAGAAATTTTTTTGTGGGATTGTGTCTTGTGTGTCATTTAGGGAGAAAGTATCTCTGTGGTTATAAATACACTGACAATTAAGAGGGATTCCACTCCTAATCTCTGTTTATACTTGAAAAATTACAGACAACTTCTAAGTACTTCTTTGTGAGTTTGGTTGCATCAGTCGACTGAAAATGGAGTTAAAGATAGTTCTGTCTATGGGCAGTACATTATCAAATTGCAATAGAATCTATTTAATGGAATCCATTTACTAATAATTATACATACTGAAGAACCTCCTAATACAACTGTTCTCATGTAGTTAGTAGATACATGTCATGGCAGCAATAAACTACCTCAAGAAACCTCCTGGTCTTAGAATTTCTAGCACCTTTTGGCAAATGTTAACTGGTTTCATCTACAGTATTTGATCTTGATGTGTTAATATTTTAAGGTCACATGTTAGACATTGTCATCAATATAAGTTCTTTCTGTTTGTTTTTTTAAGAGTGAAGATGAAATAAGAACATTGAAGCAGCAAAAGAGTAAGTGGTCAAAATAATTGAGATAATAACTTTATTTGCTAAGGCTGACAAGGTAATGCAGGACTCGTAACTATTAGTTTATGTATAGCAGGAGAATAATTGAGTTCCTTCTTGATTCAGACAGCCAGTCTAAATTTTTTTCTAAAATACTCATTCAGTTTTAAACTGGAAACACTCTACTCTGGACTCTGGTAACTTCAAGGTAATGGGCAAGTAAATGTTATGTTTTATTTTTGACACTTACAGTATTTTTCATTTTATAGTTGATGAAGCTTTTGAACGGAAACAGCCAACTCAAGAATCTAATGAAAACAGTGAGCAAAATACTGTCTCAGAGGAAGGAGGGGAAGAACAAGAGGAAGAAGCTGTCCCCTTAACATTGGAAGAAAGAGAAAACAAAGATTACCTTAAATCATTATTTGAAATTTTGATCCTCATGGGTAAACAAAATATTCCATTGGATGGCCATAATGTTGATGAACTTCCAGAAGGTATTTTTACTTCAGATAACTTTCAGGCTCTTCTGGAATATAGAATAAATGGTGGTGATGAAGTTCTGAGGAGACGATTTGAGATGACTGCAGTCAACCTTGAGTATTGTTCAAAAACTCAGCAGAAACAAATGCTTGAGATCTGTGAAAACTGTGTTAGAGAGGAGACACTGAGGGAAGTAAGAGACTCGCACTTCTTTTCTATTGTCACCGATGAAGTAGTAGACATAGCAGGAGAGGAACATTTGCCAGTCTTGGTGAGGTTCGTTGATGATTCTCACAATCTAAGAGAAGAATTCATAGGGTTTTTACCATATGAGGCTGATCCTGAAATTTTAGCTATTAAGTTCCATGCAGCTATTACTGAAAAGTGGGGTCTAAACATGGAGTACTGTCGGGGTCAAGCCTACATCGTCTCCAGTGGATTTGCTTCTAAAATGAAAATTGTGGCTACAAGACTCTTGGAAAAGTATCCACAAGCTGTGTATACGCTGTGTTCCTCATGTGCCTTAAATGTTTGGCTGGCAAAATCTGTTCCTGTTGTTGGTGTTTCCATTGCATTAGGAACAATTGAAGAAGTTTGCTGTCTTTTTCATCAGTCTCCACAATTACTAGTAGAACTGGACAACACAATTTCTGCTCTTTTCCAGGACAATGAGGAGAAGGGTAATGAGTTGAAGAAGATCTGCCGTTCTCAGTGGACAGGCAGGCATGATGCTTTTGAGGTTGTAGTGGACCTCCTGCAAGCACTGGTACTATGCTTGGATGCTGTGAGCAGTGACTTGTCTGTCAGGTGGAACAACTTCATTGTTGGTCGGGCATTTGTTCTTTCAAGTGCATTAACAGATTTTGATTTCATTGTCACTATTGTAATTATGAAAAATGTTCTATCTTTTACAAGAGCATTTGGAAAAAATCTCCAGGGACAAACATCAGATGTGTTCTTTGCAGCTGGCAGCTTAACAGCAGTATTGCACTCTCTGAATGAAGTGATGGAGAATATTGAAGTTTACCATGAATTTTGGTTTGAAGAAGCAACAAATTTGGCTACAAAACTGGATGTACAAATGAGACTCCCAGGAAAATTTCGCAGGGCACAACGGGGTAACTACGATCCTGAAATGACATCAGAAAGTTACTACAAAGAAATCCTAAGTGTCCCAACAATAGAGCATATTATTCAAGAATTAAAAGATATTTTCTCAGAACAACATTTAAAAGCTCTTAAATGTTTATCGTTAGTGCCCTCAGTCATGGGACAGCTCAAATTCAATACATCTGAGGAGCATCATGCTGACATGTTCAAAAATGACTTGCCCAGTCCAGACACACTTTCTGCTGAGCTTCACTGTTGGAGAATCAAATGGAAGCACAGAGGAAAAGATATTGAACTTCCAGCTACTATTTATGAAGCACTTCACTTGCCCGACATAAAGTATTTCCCTAATGTTTATGCATTGCTTAAAGTCTTGTGCTTACTTCCACTGATGAAGGTGGAGAATGAAAAATATGGAATAGGACGAAAGCGCTTAAAGGCATACCTGAAAAACACCTTGACAGAGCAAAGGTCAAGCAACCTTGCTTTACTGAACATAAACTTTGACATAAAACATGACTTAGATTTGATGGTGGACACTTATATTAAACTCTATCCAGATAAAGTGGAATTTCAAGACTGTATTCCTTCAAACAATTCTGAAGTAACAGATGATGCCTAACTTTTTAAGCTCTAACCAATCTGTTGAAACAGCTTGCTCTTAACTAAGTTTCAAAGCTGGGGAGAAAAACCGGTGGAATCTTTAAAAATCACTGCAACTGTGTTTCCATTTTAGGCCTCGGACTGAATAAGCTGTGGTCAATGACCTAAATTATGTGTTGTTAGTTCATACTAAATGTGTTTGGCAAACAAAATCAAGCCTGACACAAGCCCATGCTCTTGGCAGGGGTGCTTTCTACATCTGATTGGCTTAACTAGGTGCTTGTTTACCTTATTGCATCGTGGAAAAAGTACATTATGATTGTAGATCTGATGGGGCTGTTACATATTCACTGAGGAATTAGGATAAGAAAGAAAGAAACTCAAAATATTAAAAAGAGTATAATCTATTTCAGTTCTGTTACTTAGGATTTTTTAAAAAAACCCAAACTTTTAAGAAAGTCTTTGATGTATATTTAAGTGGCATTTTGAAGAGTGGATTCAGCTATTGCACGATCCCCATGCTGTGGATAGGTCTTGGTGTAAAGTGAATGTCAGTGATATAGGGGTACGTTTACGGTTTTGTTGGGAGAGTCAGCCTCTTTAATCTTTTGATGACTGTTTACATTCCTTTGTGTCAGACACAAAACTTTTTTCTTTAGTCTTAACAGGCATGGCAGGAGCATTTAAATTCCTAAAAGACACTACAAACTTAAAATTTATTCCACAAACATTTAAATCTGTTTGCTCTGCCCCGACTCTGACACAAACCCATGCATCTTATAATATGTTTATTTGTAAACTCACTCTGGATAGATTAAAATAAGAGTTTGTTGTTTGTCTAGAAGTAAGATTGAAAATATTGCTGTTATTTTTGGCAAGAATGAAACATTTTTGTACAGTTTATGGAAATTTAAAATAAAATGTGAATTGTTTTTTACATAGCATTGGATTTCTTAGTAAAGCACTACCTCTGGGATTGTGTTCTGTAAAGGTGCCTTTTATTTTAGTAATTTTTTCTTCATTGTTTTTGCAATTCTAGTGAGTGGCATTGTCTGAAGACAGGAAACTGTGATAGTACTGCTGATCTGCATGTTCTGCAGGGTTTTATAAAGTATTTTGAGGTAGCACTAGCTACAGTGCTTTTACTGATAGAAGTTCTGTCAATCAGGCACAAAGAAATTAAATTTGAAATAGTTCAAAAGTAAAGTTTTGTAGCTATCCTAATGCATGACAGTTTTATAACTTATTTATCAAATCAAACATCAAAAATCAAATGTTTTGGGTTGGAAGGAACCTTAAAACTCATCCAGTTCCACTCCCCTGCTATGGGCCGGGACAGCTTCCACTAGACCAGGTTGCTCCAGGCCCCGTCCAACCTGACCTTGAACACTTCCCGGGATGGGGCAGCCACAGCTTCTCTGGGCAGCCTCTGCCAGGGCCTCACCACCCTCACAGCCAAGGATTTCCTCTGTATAACTAATGTAAATTTCCCCTCTTTTAGGTAATAACCATTCCTCCATGTCCTATCACTACAGTTCCTGATGCATAGTCTCTCTCCAACTTTCCTGTAGCCCCTTCAGGTACTGGAAGGCCCTGTGAGGTCTCCACACAACCTTCTCTTCTCCAGGCTGAACAGCTGCTACTTTCTCATCCTGTCTCCATAGGAGAGGTGCTCCAGTCCCATTATCAACTCTGTGTCCTTCTTATGTTGGGGGTAGGTGGGAAATTACAGCACTTTTATGTACCTTGCAGTTGCAGTGAGAAAGGCCCCCAGCAATAGCATATTGAATGATTCTAAAAACTGTGAGTTCTTAGTGCTCTAATGTAGTCAAAACAATAAGATGAAATTTGGAAAAAACCCCACCTTTTCTAAGCATTATCTTTTCCTTCCACTAGTATTTGTATATGCTTTCTGACATGCTTTCATTTTATTGCAATTGTTGTCTCAATAGTGTTTCAGCTAACAGCTTTCTCTGTTCCTCTGGATATATGAAAATAGCTCCCAATCTTAATTAATGCTATAAAAAAGCATTTTGAAATTAAAAGTCATATGGAAAATTGGCTCTTTTTAAAGATGATCTCAAATACTATTTTAATACAATAAATAATAAAATATTTCCCATTTTGGAATTCTGTGAGTTCCCCTGCTAAACACAGCAACATGATGGTCATGACCTCAGAGATCATGAGCCCTGTGTCAGTAAAGTCAGGTTGGATGAGCCCGGGCTTACAGGTGCTTACAGGAGAAGGAAAATTGATATCCAGTACCATAGAACTGGCCAAAAAAGCTGAAGACTGCTTTCTGACTGTGTAAATGAGGCCTTTCTAACCAATGTACTGAGACAAACTGAAAAAGGGAAGTGCAGTAAAACTCTCCTGAAGTTACTAAGTGGCTGCTGGAGCTCAGCTGAGACACACGCTTGTGATAAGCATTGCTAATTAGCTGGCTCAATCTTTTGGTTTTGCACTGCCTTTCACAGAGATACTTAGTTTGTCTGTAATAAATCAGGAGCTCCTGATTTATTACAATTTGATTTGTCCTGTTGGTGAGGAATCTCTTGATTTTTTGACATCTGTAGGAGCTAGTCTAAATAGCGATGATTTGGTAGGATGGTGAAAACTAAAAGAAGGAACATAAAGATTAGATTTTGGGGAAAAATCTTGTCTGTGTGAGTGGTAAAACACTGACACAGGTTTCCCAGAGAAGCTGTGGCTGCCCCATCCCTGTAAGTGTCCAAGGCCAAGGCTGGACATGGTTAGTGGAAGGTGTCCCTGGCCTTGGCAGGGGTGTGGAACGAGATGATCTGTACGGTCCCTTCCAACCCAAATCATTCTGGGATTCTATGACTGCTCTATGATGTGGAGGAGTAAAGGCATAGCAGGTTGCAATGATAGGTGCCCCTTCAACAGGAGAGATTTCTGTGGAGGAAAACCATTTACTGAAACTATAGTGTTTCCCATCTGATTTCTAGGGGTGCACAGAGATAATGCAACTGAAGTGTAATCCGGTCATACAGTTTTGCTAGAGCAGGTCTGAGACTGACATAAATGTGTCTGAAAGTGAAACAATCACTGAAGATAAACTTTGATTCTGTTTTGTTGAACAAATTCTGGAGACGGGGAATTACAGTTTTTAAATATTCTGTCAATTCAGGACAGTGTGTATTTCCAAAGTGTATGTGAGGCATTTACCTTGCTTTGACCTGGCATTTTGGCACATTCTATGTAATGAAGTAATTAGTCTGTTAAAATCAGTGTAAGTATTGCTGCTCAGATATAATTGTAGTGAAAGCGGATTTCCGTAACTGCTCAGCCTATCATGCTCTGTGAAAGCAATGCTTGTTTTAATACACAAAATGTATTTCCTGTTCCCATGCACAGAATTCCTGCTTGGAAAAGGAGCATGGATCATTTTGTCTCCTGTAGTGTTATTTCTGTCTCTGTCTTCAGAAATCCTGTATCCACTTTTTTGGGTGCTAAGGCTGTGCTGGAAGTGGAGGAGCAGAACCACTTAAGGATTCTAGGTGCAGTTACTCTGTCTTCCACATTTGCTTTCTGAGCAACAGCGCAAATCTCAGAGTGGCCAGAAACATCCCATACTCTTAAGCAGAGGAAAAGAAATCTTTTTATTGTATCTGTTTCAAGAAACAGCCACTAACCCAGAATAATAATAGGTGTTATCCCAAAGAAGCTTAACATTCTGTCATTTCCAGACTGTAGTGCTCCCTACTTTCCCTAAGGAAGACAGTTCCAACAAGAAATAGGAATCTCCCCAACATTTTGCCTAAATGTAATTAGTGAGATATGAGCAAAAAAAATGGAGCTGAAAGTTTTAAACACATCTACAGCAGTTTCAAAATATGTACATGTTCTTTATAAGCTTTCTTCACTTTGAAAAATAACAAATAGAATGATTAATTAAACAAATGTTAATCAAATAGAATTCAATGTGTATGTTCCATAAGACAGTAATTGTTCATTTTATTATTGCCATATTGTGCAGTGTTTCTAATTATTTATTTTCCTGCAGCAAGCTTGCTTTTTTCTTAAAACCGTGCCTGTGGGTCTTCTGTTTTAGCTGGCAAGAGTTATCCCTGGAAGTGTCCTTGCGGTCAATGCAGGTACTAGTGCAGTTTGTTCAGGGAGATTGAGAAGCAGCAGTGACAGAGCAGATGTCCCTGTAATCCCTTATTCCTCTGTTTTGTAGTGTCCCAAAGTTAAATACATCAGTGAGTAAACTGGCCATGTTGACTTAGAGTAAAGGATACTCTTGTGTTGCATAAGGCTCCCAATGCCCCCCGATGCATGTTAGCTGACATAAATATCCTAGGAATAAATTTGTTTTCTAGTTGCAGAACTTGGGGTGCAGAGTAGATGATGGCTGCTACCATCCCCCAAGGCCCCCCAAGCAATCTACAGACCTTCCTCAAACCATCATGGCCACAGGCTTCAAAGAGCAACACTGTAATAAAAAGATGTTTTTCAAAAATAGTTATTTTATATAGGCACCTACTTGGGTGCCGCCTTGCTATGATTCCATGCTCTGAGGCTGGCACATGGAGTCCCAGCTGGAGATCAGGCTTCCCCTGGAGCACCCAGGAGAGGGGCCTGTGGCAGCTCCACTTTTAATAAAAGGTACTGAGAAACACTGATTTACATTCAAAAACTGAGATCTCTGTGAAAGCCAGTGCTGCAGGCAGATCAGCATGTCTGCCAATAGTTTCAGGTGTCTCATGGCACCTTTCATTGAGAGGGGACTGCTGAGTATCTTATCATCTGTAGCAGTCTACAGTTGGAGCTGGGGCCACACACACCACTGTTAGAGTGAAAATTCAGCTTTTGTCACCTCTTCAGCCAGCAAATGTCTGAGGATCTTGGCAAAGGAGTGTCCTTCCTTGCTCCTGGAAGAACCTCTAGGAGATCAGCAAGAGAATACCTTTTGCACAGCCCCTGAACCTCAGGGTGATTTCTTTGTAAGTAGATTCTGGCAGCCATGAGTCCTCAGCATCTATTGTCACCAGGACACGGAGATTGAGGGGAAGAACTCACCAGGACCTTGGTGTTTTTTGTTCTGTCTTACTCCTGGAGCACCACTTTAGTCTTCATAGCTGTTTCCTAGTGAAGCATTTCCTGGAAGCTCCTGTACACAGACATTTCTGTACAGTAAGCACTTGCTGTCTTGGTGAAGGGAAGATACTTGGGAATTACTGGAAATGGATTTGGGTCATTAGGGAAATGGGAGAGGGATGGGGAGGTATGTGAGAGAGGTCAAGGGCACCATTTCATTGGTAGTGTGATGCTGGAAGCTGGTGTAAATTCTGCACCAGAACTAAGCCCAAATGGAATCCTGGTCTTCTCCATCTCTGCCTGCAGTGGTGTCAGGCTGAGCAGGCTCAGACCAGAGGGCTTTGTGCTGCTGACTGGAGGGGAATCATTCTCACACAAAGCATGGAGGAGAGGGGGCTGCAAGAAGGCTAATGGTGCTGGAGAGTTTGGACCTGTGCCCATCCCAGCGGATCCACCATCAACGCAGGCAGCTAATTAAAGGCACACTTGACCTCCTTCCTAAGGTGGGGGACTTAATAAGTTAAAGGCAAATCATCTGGTCTATTAGCTGAGAGGCCACCTCAAAGACTGCAGCCTAGTTATGCTACATATTGTACATCTTCTGAAAAGAGTATTCATGGAGGAATAGGGTCTATATGGACACATCCTTGCTGGTCGGCACATTCTGCTGAAGAATAGCCTTGGGTATCTGCCTGCTAAGAGAACAGGCTTAGCAGGATTCAAGCATTGACTCTTAATTTATGGTGTTGAACAGCTCTCAAGGAGAGGGAGGGATTTGTAGAAGCTACAGCATGAAGCTGACTATGCTATGATACTCATTTCCCCACCAGGGACTGAAGTTTGCTGCCTTTGCTTTGATGTGAGGCTTTGGACTCTAGGAATAAGCAAGAGTATCATGGTCTGGCCTGAATTCCTCCCTGGAGGAAAGAGACAGATGATATCATTGTTGGCGTTGTTTGGACATCATGAAGGTACTTGGTCAGATGAGAAAAATATGGGCCTAATTCTTTTTTTAATAAAAAAAGTAATGGAAAGCTGTGTATGCCAGGAACATCATGGATAAAATTCTACACCCTGGAGAACTCTTTACCTTGTGAATAAGCACTTCTAAGTAATATTTTGGTTCATTTTTGTGTGTGTATGTATAGATATAAAATACGCAAAGCCAAATGAAGTTACTTCTTTGTCTTGCGGATGTCAACATTGCTGAGCAATGCTTTTAGAAGAAACATAGCCAGAGTAAAGGGCACACACCTAATTCCTGGAGGACTTTGTCCACCGAGCTCCTCCTGAACCCTGTACCCTAATGTCCAAGCACACAACTGTTTAATTAGGAAAAGACCTGAGCCTAAACATGGGCTACGTATTAGATAGTTTCTACTTCACTCTGGAAAGATTAAGTGAATGTGTGCAATTGAGCATTAACTTTGAAGCATTTCAAGCTCACAGTACAAAACTACACAGTCCAAACCAGTGTCTAAGTTCATAAGGCAGGAGCTGCAGAGATGGCAGGAACCTTGGCAGGTGAGCAGAGCTCTGGTTCTTCAACTACTCTTACAAACTTTAATCTGACAAGTATATCACTGTTGCAGAAGATGTGTTTATTGAGAAACCTGTGGCTTCAGTGTGGGTTTTGGCATACATAAAGGCACCCTTATGTGTGATTGTAAAAGCTGTGTTTGGAAAGTACTTGGGATACATACCATTTAACATCAGGTGTTCCTGTATTTTCCAGACTGCTTTGCATTCTTACTCGAGCAGCAGGGATAATGGAACAGATTCAGAAGTCTAATCTTGATTCTTTGTGCCCTTCAGGCAGGACAATACACTGGAACCTGGATACAGTTTCCCATCTGAGAGTGCAATATTCCTGCTGGGAAACTTGAAGGAAAAAAAAGTGCTGAAAATGCAGACACAGCCATTTTGTCTCCTATTTGTTTCTCCAATGTACGCATAAGCTCCTGAACACCTTGCTGGTGTGTCCCTTCAAGTCTCACTTGTCTTCTTCCAGAACTGACTGATATGCAAAGAGCTGCAAGGAGGACAGGTCTTTTTCCAGATCTAGGAGCTATTTTTCTCTGCCTGCATGGCCCGTGGTTTTGTGCCCAGCTTGCTGCCCTCTAAGGTCATGTGTTTTGAAGGCCAGTGCTCTTAGCTGCCTGTGTCTTACATTTCCCATTT
This sequence comes from Drymodes brunneopygia, assembly GCA_013400955.1. Classification (NCBI taxonomy): domain Eukaryota; kingdom Metazoa; phylum Chordata; class Aves; order Passeriformes; family Petroicidae; genus Drymodes; species Drymodes brunneopygia. Next base: position 259,309 of record VZTZ01047129.1, on the reverse strand, counting down.
GGAGACTGGGATTGAAAGGCTGTGGGTTTTAGAAATTGTTTAGCACTACCCCTCACTGTGGAAAGGAGCTGGAAAGTGGTGTCCAGCTGGGCATGTACAGTCAAAGGCAGGAAAAAGCACAGACCTTGAAAAATCTCTATTCAGGAACAAAATTCAGCATCTGAATAGAGCACTGGGGCTGTCCTTGTTTAACTACCTTGGCATTTAATTTCATTCCCCGGGTGGCTTTCTGCAGATACTGGGAAAATTAAATAATTCTAAACCATTTCAGTATTTGCCTTTTTGATATATCCACTCATTTTAATGGTGGACTGGAGAATAGAAAAATCAGACTGTACTATGTTTCTGCTATTAAATGTGCTGTACTTTTTTCTACTTTACACCTTTTCGTTTCCCCTGCCCAAAGTCAGGTCAACAGTCCTCCATTTTGTTTGTCTACAAAGTAACCTTTGCTCTTCAATTTCAGTTCACATGTTGATCAGTTATTGCTTCTGAACTTTACAAGACTTTTCTCTATTCTGACCATGATATGTTGGGTTAGGTTTACTGTTTAAATAAACAAACCCATAATTTTTCTCACCTAGCATTCTGTTTTTCCCCTCATCCTAAAATGATGCTTTTATGGAACCCAAATGTAGATGGGTTGTCCTATCTCAATTACTCCAGGAATTTTTCACACATGAAATCATTCTGCATTTACCTGAAATCTCACCTGCATGGAAACCAAAGTTTATATGCCTATTTTGCATACTGAGTGAGAAATTCTCACTGCCGTATTTTCCCTAGTATAGGGGTTTTTGTTCTTTGCAATTTTTTTAATACAGGAAGGAAATGTAGGAATGTCAGGTCTAAGGTGACTGCTCTGTAATGAAACACACATTTTAATTTCCCATGGGAAAATTAAAAAATTTCCCAAGTTGTTCACATACCAAAAATGTTTTTCCCCTCGCCCTGCTGCTGTAACACTTGTTACTTATCTGTAAAAGTAAGCAAAGAAACCCAACCCTAGACAAAAGATTTATTCACTGCTCCACTCTGCCTTCACTCTAAATCAGATGAGCAATGTAATAAGATCAAAAAGCCAAACATAACAAAAGAAATATTTAATTCATATTTATTATGAAAATGAGTTGAATCAGGGTGGTTCAGACATACAGACAGAATTCATCCAAGTTTCTCAGCTGAAATTTTTTCTAAATTGGGAAAATTATGTGTGAATTGCATTGTTTTCCTGAATGGTTCATTCAGGTGGAATGTAATTCCATTTTTAAGAAGAAATATTTTAGTTTGATGATACGTAACCACAAAAGTTTGTCTTTATCTGTCTTCACTTTAATGCTGAGAGGGTTAAAGATGTATGATTCTTTTTTTCACAAGAGATTATGACTTTTTGTTTTAAAAGTATCTTTTTTTTTATTCTTCAGGATTATTGTTGAATAAAAAATACCAATTATTTTGTAGTTCTCTTTCCAAATTTTTTCTCAGCCCAGGAGAAGTAGTAGCATCAATGATATATATCCAAATAGCCCTAAAAGAAAATTCCAAACCTGCATACTCATAGCTCTTTATGTCTTTAGCACATTGAAACATCTACTGTGCAGCAGCTCTGGGACAAGCAATGAATGCAATTTTTTCTGATCTAGCACAACCCTTACATGTAATATGATATTACTAAATTGCTTGTAAATGAAAATCCTAGTGGAGCTCTGGTCAGCTCAGCTCAGGTATCACAATACTTCAGGATTTGCTGAAAAGAATTTTTTTTTTTTTGTAATCAGATTACCATGGGAGGTAGGTTTCTGAATCAACTCTGGATATTTAATAATTTGAATGGATGTTACTCACCTACACACCTTTCTTACACTCACACTCCTGTCACCAACCTATTCCCACCTTTTCTGCAGAGGAGGCATCTTTGGGTATGTTGGTGTGAGAAGGAAGATATGAAGTGGAACCATTCAAACACTTCTGTCACTGCAAGAGGAGAAAGTGCTGTCAGGGAGAAGTTGCTTAAATAACCAAAGACACATGGAATGAATTTCTAAGATTCTTCCTCTGACAGTGATCCTTCCTTGTCCACTGCTGACAAAGCATGATTCCAAACTGATACTCATGTTAGGAAGGGCTGTCTCCTTAGTTTTTATGAACACCATGGACTGAACATTCATTTACCCCAAACTAACTCATCCCTGCTACCCCTTCCCTTTAAGTATTATTTGTCTTTTTTCTGCTGTGTCTCATCATGTCAGATGGGTAAGTTTACTGGACTGGAGATGTTGTTTTATAGCTCTAGGCAGGGGTTTGGGAGACCTCGATAAAGTGTCCTGTTTCACTGCAAATTTTTCATGTGACCAGATGGAGATCATAATCCTTCACATATTTGATAACTGGGCCTTATATCACAGAGATTTTTATGAAAACAAATAAATCAACTGCATAGAAAACATTTCAGAAATGGGGGTCATAAGAATATCTGTGCTTAATATTTACATGGTCTTTTGCTTACAGAACAAAGTGAATCCAACTATGTCCCTAGACAACCAGGAATCCTGGAGCCCTGTCCTCATCTGGAGTGTGCATGGATCCTGCTTCCAAGCTTGACCTGACCTGGCCACATGTGCTGGCAGCCTGGACAGCCAACTGTGTCCTGGGTTGATCCTACAGTGTGGGCAGAAAGGTCAGGGATGGGGTTCTGCCCCTCTGTTCTGTTCTGGTGACACCCCACCTGCAGAGCTGCCTCCAAGTCTGGGGCCTAACATCAGAAGGATGTTGAGCTGATGGAGGAGGCCACAGAGATACTCTGAGAGCTGGAGCACCTCTGCTCTGGAGACAGGCTGGGAGAGCTGGGGTGTTCAGCCGGGAGAAGAGAAGGCTCCAGGGAGACCTTAGAGTCCCTGCAAGGGTCTGAAGGGGCTCCAAGACACCTGGAAAGAGACTTTGGACAAGGGCCTGGAGGGACAGGACAAGGGGAAATGGATTTACACTGTCAGAGGGAGAGGTTAGATGGGATATTGTGAAGAAATTCTTCCCTGTGAGAGTGGTGAGACCCTGGCACAGGTTTCCCAGAGAAGCTGTGACTGCCCCATCCCTGGAAGTGTTCGAGGTCAGGTTGGACGAGGCTTGGAGCAACCAAGTCTGTGTTTGACAGCTCTAGCTCTTTCCTGAGTTTATTTACTTTTACTTTTAGGAATAAACTGTGACTGTATTCCATTATGGATTAATTACCAGCAATTCTTTTCGTTTTTTGGCAAAGTGTTGCTCTGTCACTGTGAACGCACAGGATTGGGGTAGGAAATGGGAACAGAGGTGGGGACTGCTGGCGTGACTGAAGAATTAGGTTGGTGTGGGATTAGAAGAGCCAAAAAAGCTCCATTTCATCTTCACTTTTGTTTCCAAGGGGAGCTCACCTGTGTTGTTTCTCTGTCCGATAAAGAGTAAGCCCACTGTAAAGGGTAATCCAGCTGTGTGCTCTAGCAAGTTGAACTTCAGCGTCTCTGTCTCTTGTGTCTCTGCAGGACCCATCTTCCTTCCCCATATTTGTATGATATTTGCCAGTTGGTTCAAAGACTCTAGTGGAAGCTTGATAAGCTCACACAAATAGCCCAAGACATTTACAGGGTTTAAAAAATTGTTCTCCTTTTAGAAATTGGGCTAAAAATATCAAGTTGAAGGACAGTATATGTAAGAGCATGCAAAACTGTTATTACCATTTCTATCGGGCAATGTAATATATTCTAGCAGTGTAATTAATTTACGTTTTCTTTCCAACTGAAAAGTCAGGCATATTAGGGTTATTTTAGGTTTTAAATATGATACATATGCTAGGACTGGATAGCTTACTGAAGACTAGACCACTAGACTTGCTGATTCCCAATAAGCAGCTGAAATTGAATTTATTCTGAAGAATTCAGTCTTGCAGCCCAGTCATGTAAGAAGTCACTGTAATGTGATCAATGTGATTCTGGCGCAGGGGTTTTTCCTGCATGATTGCTTTGGAGTTATTCTTGACACTGGCAGCCCAAAAGGACTCCCAGGCTGCTGACGACATTTTTGAAGTGCAGCTGCTGAGGAAGGATGCTGATTGCATGCAGCCCATAATATGTAATGGAGAAAACATTTCCTTCCTCTGTGCTTTCCAAGTCACTGAGGTCCTTCTGTGCAAACAGAGACAATGCTAGATTGCTGCTTGGTAGCCTTCAGCATGGCCCTATGGAGTTGTCTGCAGAGAGCCACTTGCATTTAAGTAACAGCCACCTCCTTGGCATTAATCTGAATGTGCTCAGAACAACTAGGGATGTGTAAGGAAAACCAGAGAGAGAGCATCTGTCACTGGCAAATGTATTCAGATTTTATGATGAGGCTGGTGATGGATGCCTCAGGTTTCAGCTGGTTAATTAGCAGCCTCCTGCCCCTAGCTGTGTGTTTACGGACAGTGCCTTCAAAATCAGATGCCATTAAAATGTCTTCTTTCATATAATTTCAAATTTCTGGGTACTTCAGCTGTTCTGGGAAATGGTGGCACTGAAATACCATCAAAGGGATTCAAAGATTGTAATAATTGGTTTTATTGGAATACAAGAAGCCTAAAGAGGGACTTGTGACAAGGGTGTGCAGTGACAGGATGAGAGGAAATGGCTTTAAATTGAAGGAGAGTGGATTGAAATTAGAGATTAGGAAGAAATTATTGGCTGTGAGAGTGGTGAGGCCCTGGCACAGGTTTCCCAGAGAAACCCTGGAAGTGTTCAAGACCAGGTTGGAGGAAGCTTGGAGCAACCTGGTCTAGTGTCCCTGACCATGGCCTGGAGTGGAACAAAATGAACTTTAAGATCCCTTCCAACCGAAACTCTTCTATGGTTCCATAATTCTATGAAATAAAATTCTTGGTTACATGCTCTCAGTAAGTGATTGTCTGCTTCAGTGGTCATTTCTAAATACTAAGGCAAATAGCCTGTTTTTGATAGTTCAGAGGTTGTCTTGACTCTTCCTTAGCCTTCTTGGACTGACTTTTCATATTATTTAAGGAGTGAAAAGCAATAGCTTGGGAGCTGGAATTGATGCCAAGGAGCCTTGTAAAACCTAAGTCTTCTGGTCTCTGGCCATGCATTTTCCTTCACCTCATGGGCTGATTTTGAAAGCACGTCCAATAATGATAAGAGAAGAGAAGGAGGAGTTTTCTGGGAACAGCAGTCAAGTCTGTCCAGTGGAAGTACTTAGAGCTCGATTTGTTGGGGATTTGACTCTTCAGGTTTGCACTGAAATGAAGTATCAAGTGATGATCCACATTCGCTGGTTCCTCTATTAGAGCAATAGTACAGAGAAAGAGATCCTCCCAGTTTTGTGAGCTAAATAGTTACTTATTTTGTGTCCTCCCCATTCCCAAAAGAGAAGCCATGCTTGACAATTCCTCCATAGTTTTGGTTTTTTTTTCTTCTGGGAAATGATGGGCCTCTTTGGTTTGCAGTATCACTAAAATTGTCATTCTCACTAAAATTGCAGCACAGTATCTTTCTGCAGACACTGACCAGACCCAACACCACAGGGAAAACCCCAAACATCTCTTTAGGATGTATTTTAAGGTGAAATGCCTGAAGCAAAAGCTTTCTCCTGGCCTCTTTCTTCTCCATAGTAGCTTAAAGTTCAGCCACACATAAAGCCAGAGGTATTTATAGCCTTCCTTAGGATTAATATTACTGATTACAGCTTTGAATAATGTTTTTATCCTTATACAGCTGATCTTTCCTCTGAAGGGTGTTGGAACAAAGCAGGACCCAAAATATGTACTACAAGAGATGTAGCCACTAATATGAATATGGCTCTGAAATGCAGAGATGCTGGTTGCCCTCAGGTTACTGCCTGCCTACAGAGAAGGTGTTACAAGCCAGCCTAAACACAGAAGAGCAAAGAAAACTAAGTCTGTGAATAAAACAGATCAAATCTAGAAAGGTTCAAAATATACCCCAAAACTTTATTAAAACCAAACGAGGTTAGATCTTGATGCAAAAAAAGACAG
>VZTZ01047129.1:207866-253289 GCA_013400955.1 Drymodes brunneopygia | reverse complement strand
TTATTTTATTCTAGCCAGGATGTTGTTCTGGCCAGGATGTGCAACAGAAATAATTTCATCCACACATTGCCCGGGTAGTGCAGAGAAAATAATTCCATCACACATGGATTTTACTAGATTTTTCACGTATTTTACACAGTCAAAAACCATAGAAATTCATTGATTTAATTTTCATTGGTCCCAAGTTGTGCAGTTCTTAGTATCTGATTTCCTATTGGATATGGATTTCTTCACTTCCTAACTAATTAGGTTATCATTCCTATCTTTTTTTTCCCAGACCAGGTGTCTCCGACCATGCCAGGGGTGATGTTTGGAGTTGATGTTCGTTAATGGTCATTAATGGTTGTTATCTTCTGTGTATCTTCTGTGCTCCTCCCAGTCTGTTGGGATGTTAAACTCATTAGACCTCCCCTGGTAGAACAGTTCCCTGAAAAGAAACTTCAACTCCCTTCCCCCAGGGCAAAGGAGAATAAAACTGACTAAAGTTACACAAACATTTTTAAACTTTGTATCATTTCCAGTATTGTTGCTTCCCTCCATCTGGCCTTCTTTTGGTGAGGGCTCCCCGCACTGATGAGTATAAATCCAATGGATTCTGTCTCCGACAGAAGGACTGCAGGAGTTGATAGGCTTGGAGACAAGGATTTGACAGGGAAGGCAGGAATGTTCAGGGTGGAAGAAGGTTGTTGTCAACAGGGTGATTAATTAGCACTGGAGCAGGTCATTAGAAAGCAGGATGGATTCTTTATCGTGTGAAGGCTTCAGAGTTAAATCAGATAACTTTTCTGTAGCACGGTCCTCCAGCTGGGTGCAGAGGCATTGGTGGAGGGGGGTGGCTGTAGCTCACTCCAGCAGTGTCCTGCCTCGAGGTGCAAGCCCAGGGACAGGGGGTGTTGTTTGTTTCTCTCTGCAGGGATCTCGCAGTCTGTGTTGCACAGGAGATCAGGAGAGGGGTCAACAGCAGCCCCTTCCAAGGTGAACATCCTTCCCAGATTCTTCTGGGTGACACCCCCTTTTCCCTGTGAGAGGTGGTTCTCTTTTTTGGCAGACTTTCCGTGTCTCCTTGTCTGCAGTTTTGGTTGGAGGTGGAGGAGACTTTCACTACTGGATGTGACAAGTCAAAAGGAGAGGAGGAGGAATGATAGTGAGAGGATCAAGGTGTTCAGCAGAGCATCTATATGCACAGCTAAAAGGTTGCAGGCAATTTAAAAGTGGTCTTCATTGGTTTGCTTAATGGATTTGATGTGGACACTACTAGTAAAAGTGGGGTTTCTCTTTGCAACTTAAAATGTTGGAATTATTCCTGCAAAAAACATAACTACCAAAAAAAAAATCACTGCCAAAAAGTCACTACCAAAGTTGAAAGGGTAATTAAAAAAACCCCTTATATTTCTGTGTCTTTCTATTGATTCCTCTAAACTTCTTAATGTTTCATATCTGACATGGAATCACATTAAATATCTGATTCTAAATGTTTTGAAGATCCCTAGCTGTATCTTTGGCCCAACCAGCAGGTGATTAAGTGTTTCAGTGTTTCACTTTGTGATGCCCAATTGACTTCAAAACTTAAATCTGATTTTTCCAAACCGAGCCTGCAGTTTACTGGTTTTCAGTTGCAAATGAGTTGGGGTAGGACCATGGACAGTAGTTGGGTACCATAGACCAGGTGATGGGTAGAGATTTGCTAAGTGGGTTCTCTGCCCTTAATTTAGCTCTTGATTGCTTACTTTAGGCATTGCAATACTGAACATTGCTAAATACCCACTAACATTTGGGCCACAGCCCTCTCTTGCTTGAGCAACTGTCCTGCTGTTGCAGCAACAATCTCCCATTATTGGCCAAAGGTCTTTTGTGAGATGTACATGAACCCTGAAAGTCATTATAAAAGTGAGAATTCCTACCTAGACTTAGACTACCTAGTCCTAGACAGTGTTCTCATCTTTCATCTTTCATTTGCAGCATTCAATGGATTCAACTACTATGGATTTACCATTGTCTGTGACTGTAGAATAAATGCAGAGTAATGACTACAGATTTTAATGAAAGTAAACCAGATTATAAACCTGATAGGAGAAGAGGAAATGATTTTAAACTGAAGGAGGGTAGATTGCGATTAGGAAGAAGTGCTTGGCTGTGAGGGTGGTGAGGCCCTGGCACAGGTTTCCCAGAGAAGCTGTCGCTGCCCCATCCCTAGAAATATGCCTGGCCAGGTTGAACAGGGCTTGGAGCAACCTGCTCTAGTGAAAGGTGTCCCTACTCATGGCAGGGGGGTAGAACAAGATGATCTTTAAGGTCCCTTCCAAACCTTTCTATGATTCACCGCAGGTAAAATGGCAGTATTTCCTGCTCCACTAAGAAATTTAATTTTTCCATTGCAAAGATTGGGGGGTTTTTGTTTTGTTTTGTCTTTTAAGCAGCTGCCAAAGCTGGATAGTGACTGGTTTGTGTCCAGTGAAGAGCAAACCTGACCTAAATGGAACAGCTGCACAAAGATGTTCAACATAATAGGTAATGGGAGTCTTTAAGCAAAATCCAGTGCTGTCAAAGCCAAAATACAAAAAGCTCTTAAAAAACATTTTTGGAAAGAACTGATGGAAAAAAATTCTTATGAGCTGTATAACAGGATCATGTCAATCAGCCCAGCAGCAATGGCATATAGAACCCTTTACACATGGGCAAAAAACATAACCAGAACCAGACACAATAGTGATATGCCAACTCCTCAAAAAGGAGGAAAGAGTCAGGGTGAACAGTGTCTTGGGAGGCAGAGGACAGGCAGGAAGCACAGTAGTTATAGTGGTGCTTTATGTCCATAAAGCTGGGGTTTGGAAGAGATAGGAAAGCATAATTGCAATACATTTTTTCAACAGATCAGTTAAAAATGTAACGTTGAGCTCTCAACCACTCCTTTTTATGTGTGGTAGAAAGAAGGTGATAATCGAGCTCTCCAAAGAATGAAGCAAAACCAGTCCAGTATATTCTCCTGCGTATTTCAGTGTTATTCTGCCACTAGATGTCCTGCTGACCTCACAGAGTAGGGAATGAGCTGCTTTCCCTGGTGAACAGCAGAGACCAAGGCAGAAATCAAGCTGTGACAAAACCTGCTTGTAACTTTTAATTCCTTTTGATTAATAGTACTTCTTAACACTAAGAGTCAGTGAGAACTTTCTCATCTGCCTCCTTTTTTCAAGTGTCACAGTGGGAATAAGACTCTTGCTGTCATCCATCCTGGGTCCTATTTTGGAACACTTGTTTTCTACTTTGATATTTTGATTCTCTTCTGCATCCCATCTCCCTGGTGGTCTCTTTGCTCCTTCCCAGGGAGTTTGTTCTCCTTGGATCTCATATGCACAAGTGCTGTAGACTAAGAGCAGCTCACCACTCTGTGTTTCCATTCATTCTCGACAAAACTGAGAATCTTTGAACACCAAATGGCACCTTCTCAATCTCAGGGTGTCTCCCACGACAGTTCAGGACAGTGTCCAAATGCAAGGAAATTCCAGGGATACTCAGAAGCCTATCGCAGGGGAGGAGCTTGGAAGAAAATATCAGAGTTTGTGTTTTAACAGACTTCCCTCAAGACAATGGTGAGAATTAGAGAGTTTTCTCCCCTTTCCATTATTTAGCTCTGTATCTCAGTAGCAATTATCAGAAAGGAAGTGCTGTACAGGATAGGTAGGGCTTTGACAAACAACTGTACGATATAAACTCTAGGACTGACAAAAATGGTCAACATTCCTTCTGAACAAACATGACAGCACACTCAGTCTGGGGGTAATACCAGTAGCCGCTGGATGAGAAGGTGGAAACCAGAGCTTGGGCTGGTCCCCAAGGCTGATATGGCATCCCAAATAACTGACCTGAGAATGGGAGGATGTGTGGATATCTCCTCTCTTCATCTGCTCCCACTAAGGGAAAATCTGTGCCTAAAAGTGATGTGCATTTGAGTGTAAATCCCTTTTCTGCTTTTCACATTTATTCTCTTTGCTTTCTTTATTATGATTTGGGTCAGTGGCAAAACTTGGCATAGAACTGAGTACTGTTCTGAATTGCAAAGGAAAACTTTCCCACTCTGTGGGTAAGGTAATGCACTGAACATCTCCACTTCTCAGTTTCACCATCTTAAAGCAGAGAATAGCAACAGTGACCCGAAGAGCTTGTGACATTTAAATGCTTGACAAGTCCTGGGGGACAGAGATGACACTGTGCTGCAGGAGCTCCTAAGGCACACCAAATAAGAAAACTAGTATTGCTTCATGTGCAAATCAAGCTCCTGCATTGAGACTATTTCCAGGAATCAAATAGTCAACAACTGTACAAAACTCCCTGCCCTTAAACCTCTGATTTTATCCACAGAATTAAATCTGTGCTTTTTTGTAGAGAACCCTTAGCATTTAAGAGCAGTTACGTGGGGATTTTTCCTTTATTTGAAGTCTGGTTGAGTCTAGCTCAATTGTCTAGGTTGATCTAATTCATTGTCCAGCTCATTGACTTTCATTCAGTGGTTCTTATAACATGCTCCAAAACCTGTGGTGCCTGGACCCCTTTGATCATAGATGGAGACAGGATGTTATGGCCACAGGGATGAAGACACCGAATTGGCTCATTGCTTCATTTAATTAGAGCAAAAAGGTCGACCTCAAATGGGAATGTGACACACTTTTTCTAGTCTCTGTCAGCTCATCCATTCTGCAGCTGATTTCAGACAGATGATGATAGGCATTGTGCAGGATATTTGAATGCCTGGTTTACTGACAGAGAAGGGCCATAAACACAACGTAAAGGGAAAAAGACATGGGACTGAGTTTTTATTTTTAAACATCTTCCTTCTCCTCCTCATTAAATAATACAACCAATTAGGTTTTCATTTCACTCTTTGTCTCTCTTTGCTTCTAGGCAACATCTTGAGCTCAATCTGGAGCCCTTGAGCCTCATTCCTGTGGTAAGATTGGACTAGCATTCACTGATGAGGCTGTGGCACCACTGCTCTTTCAAGTAAATAAAACTCCCTGGCTACATCCATATTAATAACCAGCACAGGTCGCAGCTGTCTGTACAGTTAAATTTTATGTAAGGTCCTTGGAACAGCTTTGGACAGTCCTGAACAGTCCTGTAGTTGCACAGGTCAAACAGCCTTCCTGGGGATGAGAATGGACATGACCAACCTGTTCTGTAAAGAAACAGAGATTAATGATACAGGTATAGAACCTTGCATCCCATCTGGCCATTGGGCCAGGGGACAGACCTTGGCAATGCCCATTTTTGCTGGACAACTGTGATGCTTAAATGCCTACGTTAGAAGATGTTCTGCTAAGGTGAGCTGCAGAGGTCACAGTTTTTATGTGTTTGTTCAGTTCTCTTGCCTCATGCATACTAAGTGTATTTAGGAACTTAATCCTAAAGCTGGCAGCGCAAGAGTGAAGAAAAAGTAGAATAGTATTTATTGGATCACTTTTACTTGGCGCTGATGTTCCCAGCTTTCCAAGGACACCTTGCATCTCATGACCTTCTTCAAAGCATGAAGTCAAGGTGTTTGGCAGCAGGTGAGCAATCAGTCACTCCTCTCTGTTTTACAGCTGTCCCTAGTCCTTCGTTTCAGGAGGAACCACTGGATTCGAAGTGGAAGATCGTATCCATGGTGGATGGTAAAGGCAAGGATGCAGAAAAGATTTTTAGTAAGGTTTACAAATGGCTTTTTAAATATCCTGAAATAGGTTGCTTTGGTCGTATTTCAGGTGTTGTGCCAACCAGCTCCTCCTTTGCCTTGTGAAGAGTCTGTACACAGTTACAGCTACATTCATGCTTTGTAAGTGTTCTGTTCACATTTTCTGTATTGTATTTGGATGAAACCAGAGATCAGATGTCCAAACTGCAAGTAACCCACTCTTTTGATAAATTGACTTGATACAAAGAACTTACCTGGTAATTCCCAGGACAGCATTTCCAAACAAGGCAGGTAAAATCTCTTTCCCTAAGCTGAATTTTGTTTCTGTAAGAGCAGTTGTCAAACCCAGCCAGCTTTAACATGACATCTCAGATCAGCATTCAGCTCCCACTGAACAGCAGTGCTCACTGAAACCCAGTAAGTACCAGGAGAAAAAGAGAGGCCCCAACATCAGACAGATGGGGAGCTGATGGAGCAAGTGCAGACACAGCTATGAAGGTGCTCTGAGGGCTGGAGCACCTCTGCTCTGGAGACAGGCTGGGAGAGCTGGGGGTGTTCAGCCTGGAGAAGAGAAGGCTCCAGGGAGACCTTAGAGCCCCTGTCAGGGCCTAAAGGGGCTCCAAGACACCTGGAGAGGGACTTTGGATGAGGGCCTGGAGGGACAGAACAAGGGGGAATGGCTTCCCACTGCCAGAGGGCAGGCTTAGGCAGGATATTGTGAAGAAATTCCTGGCTGCAAAGGTAGAGATGCCCTGGCACAGGTTTTCCAGAGAAGCTGTGACTGTCCCATCCGTGGAAGTGTTCAAGGCCAGGTGGGTGTCTCAGTTTGGAGACAAATTTAGGAGAAAAACACTCTGCAATGAGTGTTTCCTCCAAAGAGAAGGGCTCTAGTAATTCCTTTTGCCAATGACAGAAATGAATACCAGTGGGTGAAAGTGAAAAAAAACCCCAGTTTATTAACAAAAAAAGGGGATGTCCACAAGGCACAGAAAAGAATTGAATAAATGCTAGACATTAAACTCACCCTCCACCTCCCCTCCACACATACCCACCCAGCAGAACAAAAAAACTCAAAAATGCCTGGGGAAGATCCACATGGGCTGATTGGTGGCCCGGAAAGCAAAATGATGGCTGGCCCTTTTTGTCTCCGGGAAGGGAAAAGAACAGGAGTTCATACAGCAGCAAAACAGATGGGAAACTTGTTGATCCTCTGGCATTAGTATCCTCACAGCAGACGGAGCTGGTGGATTTTGGTGTCCTTTCTCCTGTTGGTTCAGCTTCTCCAAGGTCTCAGGTTTGCAGTGGCCCCTGCCAGCTCCCCAAACCCAAAACCAAGCTGGAAATAGCTCAAGGAGAAAAAAAAACAAAAGCCGCCAAGAGGATTCCAAGTACAGCCTCCAGACTAGAGGAGGGGAAAAAAAAAGAAAACTTGCTTCAAACTAGCAAAAACCAATCCAGCTGATGTCTATATAGCCTAGGTTAAAGTTACAAGGTGCTTATCTAGCTTGAGTTATATCTATGTAACCTAAAATCAATATAACCTAAATCATGACTTCATATCAATATAACCTGAAGCATAACTTTCTATACTTATATAGCCAGAATCATAGTTTTTACTTATGTAGCCTGAATCATAGCTTTTATACCTATATAACCTTACACTTATATAACCTGAATCATAACTTTTGATACCTATATATAACCTGATATTAATAACTTTTAATACAATGTAATGGCCAGTATATGCTTAACTAATTGCTTAAATGCTGAATAGACAAAAGGAAAAACTCACCAGGTGTATGGTTTCAGAGATAGATAAGTGTAGTACTAATGAGAAATTGACAAGTGAAAAGCTAATTAGCCACAAAACAAAGAATTTAGATGGCTTAAGACCAGATGGAGCAAGGAACACCATAACTATGCACGTGTCAAAGACAAAGTTGAAAAGTTCAAGGGTGAAGAAGACTTTAGAAGCCTTCATCAAAGACCCTCGAAGAGCCCCAAACTGGGGAAGTGCAAGCACAGTACAAAAAGTTATCTAATAACCATGAGATCATGCTATTTAAATAATTTCCGGTGCATTAGCAGTGATGCTGTAATGACATAAGCAACATCAAGCATAATTTACTGTATAAATGTACCACAGCACTTGACAAAGATGGGTGAGTTAGGAGGAGAAATCCCCCTCACCACCAGCACTGCAATGAACAAATACCTGCTCTATAGACAGCAGTCTATGGGGATTTATTTCAGCAGATGGTTAGGGAATAGAGTATCATCACAAAATCACCTCAAGGCAATTGGATGTGGCTTGGAGCAACTAGAGGTAGTGGAAGGTGTCCCTGGCCATGGCAGGAACTGGATGAGCTTCAAGGTTCCTTCCAATCCAAACTATTCTGGGATTCTGTGATTCTATGACAGGCAAAGGGAATAAGGAAGACAAGGCAGAACCATAATTAAAATTACTCTGAGCCCATTGCTGCAAATTGCATCTTCTCCCAAAGCTTTCTTTTATGAACAAATACCGGTGTGGAGGGTAGGGAGGGGAAGTTTAAAAAATAGTAGCTGCATCTAGATTTAGGGAACATCAGATTTCCGTCTGCTTGCACTATACATATGCTTAATGATGCCAGGAACTACCCATGCCAAGAGTCAATGAAATGTGGACACACGGTGTGCACGGCAGTGTCATAAATTAACAGTGATCATCATTGTTTTCTCACTGCAGACAAGGGCTGTTTGCTGGATAACTGAGGCAAAGGGAAATCATCCACAGAAATGCAATCTGCATGGCTGAACATGGTTAAGGAGGAGACAGCAGGAGGGACAAGTGAGGCATTCCCAGAAGAGTATCATAGGACTTTGTTAGTAGCCGACTTGGGGTGGATTTGCTTAACCTTGGTGATACCCTGCTTTCCCTTTTATTCAGGGAGACTGCTAGGTGACTACCTTGTGCTGGACTTTAGCAGGTGAAAACTACTCCCACCACATCTCTTACAGAGGAAAAACTGGGAAATTCCAGGCCTGAATGTCCAACTGACAGCTAATAAGATACACAGCTAACAATCAGCTTCAAATGTGAAGGGTGAGAATAGAGGGCTAAAAGAAGGGCTGCCTGGGGTGCCAAACCACAGAGATTATTTCAAGTGGACCAAAGGAAAAGGAAACAGAACCTGATAATCTGGGACAGCCCCTCTCCAGGATGGGATCTGCTGGACTGTGAGCTCACATCTGCTGGGAGGCAGCAGGAGCCACAGGGACTGGATGTGTGTGTGCTCTAAGGAACAGTCCCAGAATAGGCAGGAGACAATTGTGCCCAAGGTCGTCTCCAGCTCGTATTTTGTTTTAGAAGAATAACAGTTCCTTTGGAGGTTATTTTGAATATTGTCAAAATAAGACAGTAAGCCATGGAGCAAATCCCCACCTGGCCTTACTAAAGGAGGTGATTTAACTACAGTGAATAAAACTGCTACAGCTTTCCTCAGAGGCAGCTGTGAAGATGCTTCTCAGTGAACATGAGTCACACTATGAACTCCCACCGTTGGACTCTGACTTTGGGAACCACGAGGTGGCACAGTTACCCTGGACATCAGATCACAACTAGCTACACACTGGCTAGGTATCTTGCCAAAATATGTGTCCACTCCCCAGCTGTGTAACTACAACCCCATGTTAAGGAGCTGCTGCTTTATACATGGTTTAGCTGCATCACCTAAACCCTCTTAGGTTTTGCCTTCCAGGGGTCAGTGAGGTACTGTGGGAGAAGAAAGTGCAATCAAGTATGTTGTGCTCTCATGTTAGCAAGTGAGCCCCTTGCAGGGATCCCTTTCCTCTCCTTTTCTTAAATAGGGCTTAAAAAATAAACTAATTCCAAATGCACTTTATGTTTTCCCTCAGGAAAGTACTACAAGGACATCACTTGTTTTATTGGTGAGGCAGCAGGATGCAAACTAACAGACCATGTGGCAGAAGGTAGTGGTGGTGGCTACCCTCCCTCTGCATGCCCCATCTCCACTAGTGGGAAGAAGAGGTTGGAGAGCTGTCTGCTGTTTTTGAGTAGTGTTCTTTGCTCTCTATCTTTGGGTCCCTTTTGGGCTTGCAAAGGTGTGGTAGGTCCAGGGCCCTGGATGATTTCCAGGAAGGGGGAACGCACTGAATATCCTCAGGTTCCCCCTTGGTTTGAACTGGAGCTGGCTTTTTTTCTTGTTTCTTTTCCCCAGTGATTGCAATGCTTTGCTGTGTTCTCACAGATTGCCCCAAAGGGGGTGCATTCCAGTGGAAAATCTGCATCTGCTCATGAACTGGGACACTGCACATGCAGAGAGGATGACTTGAATCCTGTATTTCACATGAGCTCCATCCTGGGATTAAAAATACTTTGGGATACAAAGAGCATTTCTGCCCAGGGATGCCGTACTTTTCATGCAATGGCTGCAACTTCACTCAGCCTAGAGTTTGCCTTCCTGTGGTGCAGCTGAGGCAGACGGATCCTCTCCTACTCCTGGCAGTCAGCTTGGCCATCGTGCAGTGTTACATGCACGGGTGCCGTGTGGTACCATGTGGGAAACACATCCTGCCAGGAAGTTGTGGTATTCTTTCCCTGGAGCATCACAGATCTCAGGTGTGATATGATTTGAACTCACCCTCCTGCCTCACAGGCATGTTTGCTTTGTCTGTACCTGCCCTTCCAGTACTGCCGGGCGCTGATTCTTATCACCTGTACACTTGGGAGATCAAAACAGCCATGAAAAGGCACCTCCAGACTCAGCAGCCTGCCTGTTATGGCCTCGTTCCAGCACAGGAGAGGAGCTCCACACTCTCCTCTGAAAGCACCACACCAACACCATCTCCTCTCCTGGCCAAAAGTGCAGATCTCCAGAATGTGACACAGGCCACTGCTGTCCATACCAACTACTGGATGCAGATGCTGCCTTTGGCTCCAAGTGCCCCATGCAAAGCAAGGACCAGAAAGGTCACTTGTCTGGGCATGTCCATCTCAGCTGAAGAGCTTTGCAGTTGCCTTCCAAGCTCAGTACAGTGGTCACCAGAAAAGTCCTTTCATAGCACTTCGCTTGACTAGCACCGCACTGAAGCCACCATCTAAGCCACGGGCCTAGCATTCCTCTGGCCACCTCAGAAGTCCAACTAAATCCATATGAGATCTAAATCTCCCTTCAGAGGTGCCTTCCTCCACTCATCAGATGCTCAGAGCTCCTGAAAGAACATGCTTCAAGGTGCAGTTAACATTAGTTAACTTAAATAGTATTTAACATTTTCTTCACCTTTCAAAATTGCTTCCCACCTTCCCTCAGTAATTCATATGACGCTGGTTCCAGGACCAGTTACCCAAAACCTAACAGGTCTCCCACTTGGGTGGGCTGAGATGTAGAGATATGATGCCTCCAGTCCCCCATTTCATCTCTGGCCTTGAGACAGTGCATTGGGATCAAGGATGGGGGCAACTGCTACAGCAGGAACCTGACCACCCTTGACACCTCTGGCTGGGGTGCACTCAACTTGCCCCCAGCACCCCTGATGCCCGACCCAGGCACCACATCTGCTTTTGCTATCAGCTTCTGGTTGTGAGATGAGTCCTGCAAACCTATACATTCCTCCTTGCTTACACATCACAAGCTTTATTTGTTTTAATCAAAGGGGGCCCTGATAATTATTAACATATTTAATTATTTTTACTCTGAGCCACTCAGCTCAGGCGTGGAGTGATCACAAGGATTGCTTTACTGCACAGACCCAACCCAGGAGCATTTGCACCACCAAGTAATCACTCTTTGCAGACAGAGCTCCCATTGATGCTGGTCTCACAGCCTGCCTTTCCTCTCAGTTTAAGCTGCTTTTTGCTTTGCTCAGAAGTGGTGGCCTTCACAGGAGTAAAATTGGGACATCCAGGCAATTTTCAGGGCTAAGACTTTGCATGCTGAGGTTGCTGACTCTGGGACAGCACTGGCAGGAAATGATGTTCATCTTAGCTGAGTTCCAGCTCTGCACCTCACGGGGGTGTTAGTCCATCTGCCCTCCCCAGAAACTGCATCAACCCAACCAGGACCTCCCCTCCCAGGCTCTCCAGTGAGTTGCATGGCCTCCCACCAGCAATGAGAGCAGACTGCAATTAGTGGTGTTTGTCTGAGAAAACTCATAACTCTGCACTTCCACATGATTTATGAGGTTCTCCAGCCTGGGCAGGCCCATGAGCTGCAATCAGTCCTAGCCTCAGCAGTTCACAGTGAGGCTACCTGGAACTGTCTGTGTGGTTTTCTGCTTTGTTGTCCATCAGGGCTTTGGAGGGAGGTGCTGCCCCTGGAAAATACTACCCACGATCAGTCTGTAAGGTCTGGGCAGTTTGGATGGGGACCAGACCCACGTATCTGGGGTGCCTTTGTATTGGGATGCATCTACACCATCCTGAGTGAGCTTGGATCCTGCTGACTCCTGTGGGACCTGGGACTTTCTCCCTAAAATACAACAGGGCAGTGTGATCATGCATTTGCATTTGGACAATGCTCTCGGGCACATGGTGTGACTCTTTGGGATGGTGCTGTGCAGGGCTGGGAGCTGGACTTGATGATCCTTGTCACTCCCTTCCAGCTCAGTTTATTCTGTGATCTGGGATTCTGTGATCCCACAGGACTGCTTTGGTCCTAAGCATTCAGGAGAATTAGCGTGGCTTGTGAACAATAATTACTTTAATTCTCTGTCCCACCAGTGATGTGAGATTGCATTAGCCAAATCTGTAGGTACAAGGAAATCGCAGAGGGTCTCAAGGATGCACAGAGGAGGCCTTGGCAGTGCTGGGAATTGAGCAAAAAACTGCAGACTCATACAGAAGATGCTGGCCCTTGCTGAAATACATATTTAAGAAAAAGTTTTTGGTTAAACATGCGTATAAATATTTACAGAGAAAAGAAGAGGTGGAAAGGAATAAATTTCACAACTCAAAACCTTAACAATTTTAAACAAATTAAATCTTTAATGAGAACCAGAACACTGATGATACGTCAAAAGTATGTAAGTGTCAGTCTCTGCTTCCCCTTGAGGAAAAAGACTGGAAAACAGTGATCAGGTTGTTCCTATTAAGGTTGGGCACTTGCTCAGAAAGCCCTTTTTTTTTTAATCTGCATTTTCGTTAGCTCTAGTAATAGCAGCACTTCTTTTGTCTTGGCTGATTTTACTGCAGACTCCAGGAAACAGAGCTGGTGTCCTGGCATGTAAAGGCTTGTACCTATCAAAGTCTGTTTCTAATATTGATCAGGAATTTTTGTGGGCAGCAATCACCCCAAAGTCCTTGTATTTTTGGTGCTGTCTTGTGGCTCTAAAATTTGTGTGTGTGTCTTGAAGCAGTCTCCAAAAGCCACATGACCACAAGCTGCTCATGAGACCCCCTAAGCACGAGGTGCAGGAGGAAGGCAGAAGATGTGCTTGGAGCTGATATTTGCTCCTGCACCTTAAGTACAGCCTGGCCCCTGGGATGGCCACGGAGCACTTCTTGCCAAGCACCACTCCAGCCTCACACCTGCTTTCTTGGGATAGACACAGTGGAAAAAGAGCAAATGCTTAAGTGTGGGGTGAATTCCCAAGCTCAACTCCATCTTTATGCAGTCCACGGAAGAGTTTGGCTTGTGAATATATAGGGACTCCTCTTGTTTAGAGATGCTTCAAGATGAAGTAAGTGATGAATGGGAGAGCGGTGCCCACCTCTACTTGTGGATGCTGCCATCAAGGAAGGAGGGACTTGCCTAAAGTGGCAGATGACAGTAGCTGGAAAGTGCCATGGGAGGCTGGAGAGATGCACGGAAGAAACACCCAGCATCTGAAAAGTGCAGGAGGTGGGAAGAAGCATCATCTGTTTGCTTCAGTTGCAGCAGCTGAGCATCCTCTCAGGACATATCAGGATCTCAAAACTCTGCAGTACTTGAGCCTGGGTAATTTTAATCCAGATGGGCTGCCTGAGCTCATTCCCAACTTGCATGAGTGACTGTTCTGGCAAAATGAAATGAAAGGGCATGGGTGGTGGCTCTCAATGCTGCTGCTGCTGAGACCTGTACCAACAGTGCATCCTCCACCCACCACTGGTCCCTATCCCCTTCACAAACAACCAGACAAAGCTCCTTTATTGCACAGCCTGAGCAGGGAGGGGAAAAAAACAGAGCAATTAAAGCCAAGACTATATTAAGGCAGAGAAAACCACAAAAATCAGTGCCTGCAATCTCAGTAGTGCTAAACCTATCTGCTGAGTTCCCTTCCGAAAGCAATCTTGACCTGACCTGGGTGGGAAAATGCCTGTAGTTGTAACCACCCCGTCATGAAAACACAAAACGAGGTATTTGAGCATTTGATTGCAGAGCCTGGCACTCAATTCATTCCCCTCTACAAAATAACAAAGCCAAGATGCTGCAGGTAACATTCAGGCCAAAAAGTCGGAGAGTTTCGTTCCCTACAAGTAAGTTTTGGCGCAGTAGCTACTTCACACACAATTAATTACTTCAGCACCAGATTATACTTGCAGGCTTCAACAGAAGTAATAATAGGAACCAATTAAATTAATTTGTATTTACTTTATAAGCATATTTTCCTTTGGTAAATCTTTGCTTTAATTTGACAGATTGGACTCTAGCATTTTATTTTTATTAAGAGATACAACTCTAAAACTAGAGGATGAAGTCCAAACCTGTAAAGCTAAGAAATCACTCCCCTTCAGGTTCAAAACCATGTATGACATGCAGTTAAAAAAACTAAAACCAAAACAGAATGTATGCACGTGCCTGGACTAATGAAAGCATACTATGAAATATGTGGTAAAGTGCCAGCATGTCTTGCTGGATGAACATGAGCATGAGCTGGGTTGGAGCTGGTGGCTGACACAATGTTCACGCCAGAACTTGAAACTGGGATAGACTTTGGTGTCACAGTGGGCTGGCTCACAAAACAGCTTGCATGGGAGAGAGACATGGTTTAATGTCATCTGCTGTCAGTGACCTGGCTTGGTAAGAGCAGCTGCTTAAAATGGGACGGTCCCAGTTTATGCCATTATATTTTGGCATAAATCATAAATGGTTAAATACTTTCGTGTTCCAGTAGCACTATCTGCTTCTTTTTCACGGTTTGGATGTTTCTACAGCACCATACATCTAGGAACAGCAGAAGGCCTTTATGTCTTTTGGGAACTCCATACACAGTGACTCAGAAGTGAAAGATTTATAAACCATTGCATTACCTAATCCCCATCCCAGCGAACAACCCTAATAAAGTACAGCACCAGTCAGCTAAAGAGTGGTCTGCCATAGACAAAGAAAGCCATGAAACCTGTGCCCCAGCGTGGGATGCTGCAGGTTTTTATACCTGTTAGCCTTCCTTATCTCACTGGCAGTCCTCCCTTACTTGCCTTTTCCCCTCGAGCACGGTCCTCACAAGCCTCTGAGCATTCATTAAGTCCTTCTTGTCATGAAGACAAACTGTTCCTAACAAGTTTAGGCCTTCCCGTCCCCGTCCCCGTCCGCGTCCCCGTCCCCGTCCCCGTCCCCGTCCCCGCCCCAGCCGGGGACTCCCCGGCGGCTGCAGGGGGCGCAGGGCAGGGCAAAGGCTCCCTGGAAGGGGAAAAGTCTCGGAATCCCGGGTTTTGCCCTGAGGCACTGCAGCAGATGGTAAAAAGTCCCTCTTTTAGTGAGGCAGGGTGTTGATAAGGTCTCAGCTCAGTGGCTGCTCTCACGAGCAGAGGCTCACGCCTCAGCAGAAGAAGCAGAGCCGGGCTGGGCTCCGGCGGCGGCGGCGAATTCCCTCCCCCGAGCAGCTCGACCCTCCTCCTCTTCCTCCGAAGCCGAGAGCAATGAGAGGTTTTTTTTTCCACGCCCAGTTCTTGCGGTATCTCGGCCCCTCCGAGAGAAACGCGCAGGTAAGAGAAATGCAGCCAGATGCCCTCGTCCCCGGCGCTTGGCAACTCCTTTTCTCTCCCCTAAGTACCCGGTCTTTATTGTTCCTTAGGTAACAAAAATGGGGGAAAATTCCCTAAGGGAAAAGAAAAACAAAAGGAAAACCCCTAACCTCCAACAACAACATTAAATGTAGCAGAGCTAGGGATGCCCAAGGTGATAGTGTGGCTCTGTGACTAAGAGCTCAGGAGAGACATTTATTTGCACCGATAATGGTGGCCTGGACATGTCCAAGATGGACATGTGCGTGTCCTCATGGACTCTCACTTTTACTTGGTGAGAAGAAGCTGGGCAGAAGCCTCTGCCTTCCTCTGAGCTGGCAGGAATGGGGGGGACACAATGGGGAAAACTTGCCTCTCTCTTTCCCTGAGAGGTGAAAGGAAACTTGCTAAAGTTGCTTTGCAGACACTTTAATGCCTTCAGAAAGCCATTGAGTTTCTTTTGGGCTCTGGAAAGATGCTATTTCTAATGTTGCTGTTTTCTGAGCCTAGCATCTCATGTGTGGATTTTATAGCCATAGAATTGCAACTCAATTTTCACCCTCTGGATGGTGATTTATGGATTCTGTAACAAAGGTTAAACCCTCTTCCTCTCCCTGTTAATCAGTGCCATAGCACTTGGAAGAGTTTGTTGGCCAAAATCCCATAAAATGCAATTTTCTCTTCATTTTGGATCTCCTGTGCTTTGTGTCAGGGAGATGTGTGGCAATCTCATCTCAGCAGACCCACAAACAGAAAGTGGAGGAGTAAAAAAAAATAAAAAGATCTGCAGGACAGCACAAGGACTATTCTCTGGCATATCCTAGCGAGACAATAACATCAGGCTGTCACAAAGTGCTGGATAGGTCCCTGTTTTCTTTGCCGATGCAAAGGTATGTCGCTCACTCAACAGAATACTTGGGAAGATAGAGATAAAATCATACAGTCATAGACTATCCTCAGTTGGAAGGAACCCACACGGATCGAGTCCACCTCCTGGCCCTGCACAAGACACCCCATGAATCACAACGTACACATTTGTCAGCTCAGCAACCTTATTTGCTCCCCTCCAGTGCTGCAAATCCTCCCAAACCAAGGAGATAAAACCCCCGTGTTAAGTGAAGGACATGTTGCATCTTTGCAGTCTAGACTTTCCCAGACCTATTTGACCTGATTTCCCTTTCTGACTAATTGTTTCCCCTTGTAGGGCTCAGCTTGCTTTCTGCTGGTGATGGTGATCCTGGGAAGGGTCTCTCTGGCATTAGCTGCTACATTCCCACAGGGCTGGGCTGTAGATGGGGTCAGATGCTGGAAGCCAGAGCTGGGCCCAGAGCAAAAGGTGTCAAGTGACAGTCTGTGATGGAAGAGACGGACAGATTGCTTGGATGCAAAAAGCCCATTTTATTGATACAGAGCTGAGTATTTATACCTTTTCAGGAGTAATAAAAATAGATCCTTATATAAGCAGTAATTACTATAACAACCATGTCTATGCTAGCACTAATGGGCACGGGTACATCCCAAACATGCCTTTCCCTTATGCCAGCTGTTCTGTGCCAGGCTGCACTGCCTGCCATGGTTTGTGGCCTGGCAGCGTTACCACTTCTGACACAACTTCAGCTCTCACTTCTGCTGCCAGCTGTATCTCCACTAAAGGCACCAATACTGATCCCTGTATCCCATGATCCATCTGCTGGTGACCTGTGACAGAGGAAGCTGTTGTGGGTGGTCAGGTGTCCTGAATCTAGAGGAAGGCTCTGATATGTGGTTCCTCATCCACACTGAGACATTTTGCTGCTTTACCACCACACCCCATGAGCCATTTTTATACTTGGCTTATTCTTCCACCAGATGTAGGTTTTCTGTTTTAAAGCAGATGTTAAAAATGAAAACTATGCAAGGACTGATTTATGGGCTGTTTTACCACTGGGCCAGGAAGTGAGGGCCTGAAGAGATGAACTTAGTCTGCACAAATACCCGAGTTCTGCTTTTCACCTTCCATGAACTCCATCACATTGATTATGCATAACCTCTGTGCACTCTTGTCTACTGCAGCTGAATTTGGACATCCTTTAGAGCAGGAGATCTAGCCTGACTGTGCCAGAACTTGAGAAGTGAAACTGTGAGCCACCATTGCTGGGACATGCTCAGAAAGCCATGAGAATATCACATTATTGTATCTGTGCCCTCAGCCCTTCTCCATCCTTATTGGAAACCTCTTGTGAGCCCTGAACGAGCTTCTTCCTCTGTGTCCCTTTGAAAACTAGTTTCTGACTCAATAATTTTAGGAGAGGAGATAATCTTATCAAAAAACATGAACATTTTAACACTCTCCAATGTCCCCACCAGACAGAGAAATGAAACTCCTGGGTTGTTTGAATTCTTGTCTCTTCACCCCTCACCCTTTCCCCACATGTGCATTGACTGCATCAATAAAAGTCTACTTTGTAAATTGCCCAAGCTATTGTTATGTCAACCCATTTTGAAAGGCCGTTCAAAAGAGTGAAAAGTCACAAAATGTTTCAAAAGCTTGGAAAAAACCAAATGTCATAGTAGATTTCCACCTGCTTCACTTCCAAGGGAAGGGCAAGAGGAGGCTCAGAAAGGGTGGAAGTTTGTCCTCAGGAGAAAGGAACCAGAGGCAACAGAGCCTTGTAGTCTGTCAGAGGTCCAAGGCTGGAACCTAAAGCAGACACATTTCATTTCAAAAAGAGCTTTAATGGTGGGAATGATTAGGTGTTGAAACAAAATACCAATGAAAGTTGTAGAATGTTCCCCTTCAGATATTTTCAGATTGTGAGCAAATGCCTGTTGGAACACAGGTTTCAGCCAAGCACAAGTTATTTGCTTTCTTATTGGAGTATGCAATTTTATGGTCTATATTATATGGAGCTCAGACTAGGTGATCTTACGGCCCACTATGACTTTAAAATCTAGGAAATAGGTAGTTCTGGATCAAAAGGAGCCAGGTTTCCTCTGGATTTGTATTTTGAGGCTGACTAACTCTGCTGCCTGAGAAGATACCAAATCCGATTGAAGGCTTTCTCCTTTTATAGCTGTGCTTTTAAAAAAGCAGACTTTATTTTCAAGTTGTATTTGTCTGGCTTCGAATGTGGTTATGGGTCTGCCTCTGCTTGACTGACTAGAAAGCCTTGCTCTCAGGGGGATACCAAGCAAAGCCTTTTTGGCCTCTAATCTCCTGCATGAGTGGTTGAGCTTGGCCAACAGAGTCAGATGCTGTTAGAGTGGGAATGGACAGACACGAGCACACACATTCTCACAGTCTGACAGAGAGAAGTTTGCAGTAACTTCCTTTCTCCAGACTAAAAACAGAGAATGATAAAAGTTAACATTAAAGGAAAATTTTTCTCTTTGGATGTAGTCTGATATGTTTGATACATTCTTTGTCAAAGCAGTTGCCTCTGACAGCAATCAGATGACCCTAAGGATCTTATTGTGTTAAGGTTATATACTAAATATTCGTGTTAGCCTGACTTTATTTATTCCTGGATTTGTAAAATGTGAGAGCCAGTCAGTGCAGATATCTGCAGAATCTACTTAGTTTTCATGAGAGGTTGGCAGCTCACCCTCTTTAAGTAAAAGCTAAAGTGGAATTCATTGTCTACATCATCTAACCTGGTTAGGACTCAATTAAGAGCATTTCTGGGCTGTATTTTACGAGTTAGTATCTGTCAAGATTTTACCTTGCATTAAACCCTTCCTGTCTCCGTGTCATGCTGTGTGGAAAAACTTCACTCTTTGAAGGAATCCATCTCCCCTATCTTTCACCCCACACCCTCCCCAGACATGAGGGTGAGCTGATTTTTGGTATATAGCAATAACAATTTGTCAGGATGCCAAGTTCAAAGCTTTCAACCCTCTGCCAGTGTGAAGCTCAAGAGTGAGGTCAGGACTAATCTCAGACTTCTGACCTTCCAGTCAAATCCACCATTACTAGATCAGAGGATAGGAGTGGAAGAGCTTATTTTGAAAGGTTTTAGATTTCAGGTGAGGTCAACAAAAGATTTGCCCAGATGGAAGAAATCAAGAGGATAATATGGCACATACTATGGGAGATGAAAGGCATCATGTAAAACAATCTCCTCCTTAGCCTAGAAAGGAAAGTCTAACTACAAGGGTAACCTTCCAGTAATGGCAAATAAGCCCAAACCATCAGAAAATGTAGCAGAAACCAGGCACTGTCCTGGAAAAAGCAATGCAAGCTTAGAAATTCAGAGTGACACTGCTGGGATTTATAAAAGCTCCCAAACAGAGTATGCTCCAATCTCTTAAGCTGGTGGGATCTACCCCACTGTGGGAGCTTGATTTGCCACATTTTGAAAAATTTTGAAAAATAAGGATCATGTGGAAAGTGAAAATATTTGGGCACTTCACCCAGAAGAACCACACAGAAAGATATTGATGCAGTATCCAGCCCACTTCCAGCTCAGTAGCCACCAACAGACCTGGTATTGCTGCATCACTGTGCAGATATGCATTCCCAGCTATACTGGGAGCCCATCATGGGCTTGGGAATTTAAACCAGATTTACTGACTATCACCTCTAAGCTGTTGATTAAATGGAAAAAGCATTGAAAAATAGATTTCCATTCCTGAAACCACCTTTTGGGAAAGTGACAGTATTTTTTATGAAATTAATTTTTCTTTAGAGGAAAGAAGGGAAACCCCATAGAGATGTGACTGGAGCCCTCCCCTCTCCAGGTTTCTCCTGTATGCCTTCTTGCAGCTTTTCTTACACCTGGATTTGCCTCAGTGATGATGCCCTGGAGGAACAGGAGCACTGGTGAGTCCCTTGCTGGGGATACACCACTTGGACTGGCAGTGGGATGTGTTAGCACTCAAGGCTGTATTTCATCTACATCAGTAGAAGACTGTGTTGTAGGCTAAAATGATAAATTACACAGAAGAGAAGCCAATGCTTCCTTTTAAAGAATAATACAGAAGTTTTGCTAATCTGAGGTGACAGATATGTGAGCATTGGTGGACATACAGATCTTGTGGGCACTTGGAAGGAAATCCAGCCCCAAAGGATATTTTGCTCTATGCAATGCACTCTGAAAGGCCTTGTACAAGAGATCTCATTTTCCATTCTGTGGACACTTTCCTTAGTGTTTTGGATAAAGACAAGTAACAGGAGATGATACTGTTAGTCTGTGCACAGGATTTTATCTGGGGTTAGCTGGGCTATTTTTAGCTCAGAGTGGATAACTGCACTGTATGGGATTACCATAAATGTGTTGCATTTATTAGTACAGACATAAATGTTGTTAGAGGCAAAAATCAAACTAAAATTTAGACTTTTCCATGTAAGTTTAAATGTGTATCTGTCTAAACCTCTCTCTTACATTTGTTAGCAGCTGCTCCTGGAGAAAAAGGGTCCTGGCTCTGTTACAAATGCCTGCTTGATACTCACCTACAGAGCCAAGGACCCCAAAACCTTGCTTTGGTACCATCAGGTTGCACACCTGCACCCATAAGGTCCCAAACTCGAGTCAGTCAGGCCAGAATAACCTTGCCCACCCATCATGGAACATCTTTTCACAGACTGCAGAGACTGTCAAATGACAGGGACTCAGTGATGATCTTGGGCTCCGACTCCTCTGCTGGTTGTGAGGGCCCTAATACCTGGTCATTTTTAACTGAACATACTGATTTGGTTTCATACTTCCGCCTCTGCACAGGGGCGACTGCTGCTGGCTGTAGCTGCCCCTTGTGGTTTAGCTGGAACTTGGATGGTTGTAGCATCTGTTGGTTGTATGGCTGTGCTATCCACCTTTCCCTCTGTAGCAGATTTCTGGGCAGCATTCCCAGTCTCTGGGGCAGATTTTGAAACAACCTCATCCTGCCTTTAAATGTTGAATAGACTGTATTGAATAAACTTAGCAAAAACATCAGCAAGAATATGGTATCTTTAGCATTTAGAGGGAATTTAAACCCTTCGAAAGCTGTCATGGTGGGCCTGAAGAAGTGTTGGCAGAAAACACCCCTCTGCATTCCTCCCCCACAATAGGTACCATCATTAGTGAAACCCCAGCTTAGGTTGTGATAGTTAGATAGCCATGTGCACACATTCAAAAAGAGGTTTACAAGAACTGAATTCCTCACCCAGTCGACTCATTCTAGAAGCTTGGTAACAGTCACAATGGCCTTAGTTGTAGGGCTGTGTTTAGCTAATGACCTACAAATGGAAAAAATGTGACCACGATCATCTGCCAACCTAACTGAGGTAAGTTGGGCCACATGGTAATGCCTAGTAAGGTTTCTATATCCAATACACAAAGCAGCCGCCAAAGAACCGCTATTCTCTTTTCAGCCTTTCTTCTTGAAGCCCCACATCTCCCTTGCAGGCAACGGGCCTATGAGCAGGGGGGCAGGGAGAGCTCCTCAGCAGTGCCAAGCCGCTGCACAGGTGAAGCCCACGGCCAAAACCATCCTTGCTCCCAATAGACTGCCCACTCCCAGCTCAGAACTGCCAAATGCCCCTTCCGCCCCCCCACACCGTGACAGTGGTATGCCAGAGCAATTTGCTCCTTTTGTTTCTTAATCACTTTATTAACCTAGAAAGCCACTCCCTCTCCCCTTTCCGGCATCTCCCTGACGACAATGGGAAGAAATTCCCCGTAAAACCTAACACACAACAGTATCATTGCCAGCATTAAACTTCATTCAAGAGTTTTGAGGAGTTTTTGCAGGCTCAGGCTAGAAAATAAATCAAATTTTGTTACAGACAGAATGAGACAAGCAAATACCGCAGACATCTCACAGATCATCCCTGTGAAATCCGATTTGAGCACCTTTTTTCCCTGACTTCGGTGGAGCAGCCTTCAGACAGGAGAAGGGTGTGATGCCTCTTGTGTGAAAATTACCATCCATCAGCAAGGAGTATCACCAGTGGTTTGTGTACAACTCCCGTGCTAATCAATCCATTCTCCTGGACAGATGAGCTCACCATGTCTCAGGCAGACGACCACTGGACTTCCAAATGAGCAAGATAAACAGCATAATTTTAATTGCAATCCAAAGAACCTTCAATCCACTGTAGAAATAAGACTCTAAATTATAGTGGAAACGAGTCTTAGCAGGAAATACGGGTTGCTGTGTCCAAAAATAACAGCAATAGCACATGAAAACAAAGCAGTTGAGAGGAGTGGGAGTGCTAGTCGAGATGTGGATTTTTGACTGCCATTTTACTCACCAGATTTAAGCTGGAATATTGACAGAGTGAGGAATGGTTTACCATTGGGAGCATCTTGAAGTCCTGAGTAATCAGGGAAGAGATGGACATTCCATTGAGACATTGCTTTCTGGGTTCATGAGAGAGAGGAAAACTTTGGGGACAGTTAATTCTTTATATAACCCAAAGGTGTATTATTTTTTTTTGCCTTACAACCTGTTATATTTCTCTACATTTCACTCCAAATGCGTGGGGACCCATTCTCTGTAGCCTGTTTTGCCTGGTTGTTCTTCTTCAAGCTTTTCTCAATGGTAGCACACAGTCATCTTTCTTACACATGTGGTACTAGCTGCCAAAAAGGCACATAGTTAGATGTGTCAAATTCTAGGATATTTCTTGAATCCATTTCTTAGGAAGAAATGATGTCCTTTATGTAGATGGAGTGCACTACATAGATGGCTTCATCTCTGTGGCATCCTGTTGCATTCAAATTCTCATCACTATTATATAAAAGCAAGTGGTCTTTAGTCTTTCTCTGATGCCAAGCTGTTTTTTGCAGAAGTACTGTCTGCCTTTGAAATGTTAATCATAACTTATTCATGAGCTAGATGAGAGAAAAGTCCTATTACAGACAATTAGTATAAGGATATATTCTAAGGAAAATCCTTGCCCAGGGGACAAGCAGTGGGTGATGTTCCCACAAAGCTATGACCGAAATCTTCACTTGTCCTTTTTCTTCCCCCAGTTCTTTGATCATTGAGGCCATTTACAATATTAATATTTTATTTATAATTTTTTATTCATATTTGCTCAGATGAAAAGGAAGAGATACAATCTTCTCCATTAGAAATGTGTATTTTTGGATTTATTTTCCTCAGAAAATAATTTGAACTCTTTTTAGAAAGGCAAGCAGAAAGGGATTTAGGTTTCTGCATTGAGAAATGTGAGGTATTGAGTTATTATGAATTAGCCCAATTTGATTTAAGCAGAACAGATTTGAAGAGTTGAAATTAAGACCTGGCATCTTTTTTCTTCCTCAGATGTAATGTAAGATGGAAATGATAAATATTAAAAAAGATCTGATAT
Organism: Drymodes brunneopygia; assembly: GCA_013400955.1. Lineage (NCBI taxonomy): Eukaryota > Metazoa > Chordata > Aves > Passeriformes > Petroicidae > Drymodes > Drymodes brunneopygia. The sequence goes on along the minus strand of VZTZ01047129.1, from coordinate 229,424 downwards.
GATACAACAGAGATGCTGACAAAATTATTCTTCAGTCATGCTGCTTATTATTACACATGACTTTAATATCACAGGAAAAAAACGCTCCTACTTATTTCACTAATTTTTCAAGTTCCAGAAAATCAACCATAACTGTTGTTATTCAACCAGTTTCTCTTCATGGGAAACCTTGAGCTCTTCAATCAACTTCCTTCAAGCACCAGTTTTTAAATCTGCAAAACCACATTTCTTTATCTCAGAGCAAAGAGCTGGACTTAAGAAAGATCATTTCCCCAGCTTCGAAAAGATTTTTTTGGGAATTTTATTTAAAAAAAAATCCTGGACAATGCTTAAAATTAAAGTGCTTAGAGCAATATTATTAACAAGATTGCTACAGAGATACTGGAGTGGGAAGGACTGGGAGAACTGTGTGCAATACTGTGTTGTGGTACTGTCTGCCTGACTCCAGTGATTACTCAATTTATAGAGGCAAAATTACTCATCCCATAGCAATATGTTTGGCACAGGAACGAGGAATTCATGCTTCTGTAACCAAATGCATTAGTGAGCAGCAGAGGCATTGGGAAGGCTCGTTTGAGTGATTTTTGCTTCACTTCGCTTTGGCACCAATCTCCAGCTCCTGCTGAGCCCATATTAAATGGAGCAAAAAATTAAACTGTTTCATACTGATTTCAAAGGAGGCGAGTTTTCACAGCTCCCTGGTCATTTCTAACAAGCTGTGCCTACAGCAAGTCCCTTCTGGGTCTGGCACAGCTGCTGTCAGCTCTTCTACCAAAAACTAGTAGCCTATGACTGACCATGTATAAAATGAAATATTGCTCTTTTCTTTTTTGTTGGTTTTCCTTGCTTGATGCAAAGCCCGCTGTAGGTCCCTTTGTTCCTCACAAGAATGGAGATTAATAATTTTTATAATGAAAGGCAGGCTTGAACGACCTTCCTCTGAGAGGAGCGAAGGTGACTGCAGAGTGGGCTGCAGGAGTGGTGGGCAAGTGGTCTGTTTTTTTTTTCCCCTATTTGCTTTTATATTATGAAGGACATATTTGGGACTGTGCATGGCATATCTCAGCCAGGCTGAAATCAGTGTTTTCACCTACTGAATATCAAATTGCCTCTGCTGAGGATCAGCATTCAGCACTGCCACCAGGCATTTCACAGCACATTAATTAATCTGGAGATCCTGGAGTCAATACACCTTGTGATCCTGGCAGTACTGCACNCCGGCAGCCGCCATTGCCCTGTGCTACCTGGGCTCACGCCAGAGCGCCCCCTGCAGCCGCGGGGGAACCATCGCATCCGGAGCGCCCCCTGCAGGCTGTGACTGAAACTGCACCAAGGGAAAAGGTGCCCGAGGCCAGGCAGGCTGCCACTGGGTTTCTGGTTGTTTGTTGGTTAATGCCATAGTTGTTATTATTTGTTAGCTTTATTTTAGATATTAGTAAAGAACTGTTATTCCTATTCCCATATCTTTGCCTGAGAGCCTCTTGATTTTAAATTTATAATAATTCAGAGGGAGAGGGGTTGCAGTTTTTCCATTCCAAGGAAGGCTCCTGCCTTCCCTAGCAGACACCTGTCTTTTAAACCAAGACAACGGCCATGCTTTGGGCCATCTCATCCTGAATGTATCCTGACATTTCATGCCAACACACCAAGAACCCAGACCTCCTGCAGTGCTGATGGATAATGCAGGACATGATAGAGCCTGCTGTGACCAAGAAAGCTCCTTGTGGAACCTCAGAAGGCCTTTTGTAAATGTGGTCCACAGTTCCTGCCAGCTTTCTTCCTGTTGCCTGGTTGGCCCTAGCTGCTGCCCAAGGGCAAAGAATCCAGCACCAGCTTGTCAGCGAGCAGCTGAAGGTGCTTTCTGTATTTGCCATGCATCTGCATTACTGGGAGTCATAGAATGCTGTGGGTTGGAAAGGACTTTAGAGACCATCTAATTCCAACCCCCCTGCCACAGGCAGGCATGTCTTCCACTAGACCAGGTTGCTCCAAGCCCTGTTCAACCTGGCCTTGAACGGTTCCAGGAATGGGGCAGCCACAGTTTCTCTGGGCAACCTGTGCCAGGGCCTCCTCACCCTCACAGGGAATAATTTCTTCATAACATCTAATCCAAAATTTCTCTTTTTTAGTCTAAAACCATTTCCCCTTTTCCTATCACTGTATGCCTGTATAAAAAAGCTGCTCTCTCTCTATTATAAGCCCCCTTTCGTCACTGGTAGCTCTAAGATCTCCCCAAAGCCGCCTCTTCTCCAGGCTGAATGCCCTCAGTGCTCCCAGCCTATCTTCAGAGTAGAAGTGCTCCAGCAACCCTTGGTGCACCTCCGTGTCCCTTCTCTGGACCTGCTATAACATGTCCATGTCATTGTTATGTTGGAGACCCCAGAGCTGGATGCAGAACTCCAGGTAGGGTCTCATGAGGGCAGAGTAAAGGGAAACATGCGCCTTCCTTGACCTTCTGACCCACCTCTCTTTTGGCGCAACCCAAACCTATCAGTGCACCATTCCCAGAGTCACTGTAATACTGGGGCAATGCATGAAGCAGAGAGAGCCAGCTCCAGGTCCAACTCACATGCTCCAAAGTCTATTTAATATAAAATCCTCTCATCAAGGGCATAGCAGATATTAAACTTTTAAGAACAGATACTACACTTGGCCAACACCAGCAGAACAAATCTATCCTTTCTTTTTGCATGGTTCCTTCAAAGAGTGGATAGATGCATGTAGATGACCCAGCTGGTGCCAATACTTATCATTGTCTTGTTATTTCTTAGCCTGGAGCCTGTGAAAGGAAAAAGCTACAGTAAAGCCATTTCAGTTCTCCTTCTGCTCATCTTTGGGACTTTTCATACAATGTCAAGCTCCATCCCTTGCTGGGATGGGACCAATTCATGGGAAATTCCGGATGCAACCCAAGCAGTGTTTCAGCCTTTCTTGTCCCAAAGTAAGATGTTTCCATGACAGCAACATCATCTGCGTGAAACCAACCCCCACCCCCAACAACCAGCAACACATACTGAAGCAAGTCCTTGGTGCTAACATTTAAAGACTCCATCAGAACTATAAAGTACTGCATTATCAGCTGTGAGGCACATGTCATCACTCAAGGTTTGCAGTAGGGTAATCGAGATCCAAGCTTAGAGGCAGATCTTTCACATTCTGCATGTCAATGACCTTTGGAAATGTAAAGTTTTTAACAGCAGGTAGCAGCTACTGGAGGTTTTTCTGTTAACACTGAAAATAAAAAAGGTACAGGAGGAGCGAAATTACTGCTCTAAAATGGTCTGTTTCCACTCACGTACTGGCTGATTGCATACATCCATATTCTGCAGTGCCAACTCCTTCTCCTCATACAGTTGTATTTCCATTTGGCTTTGTTCCCCAGTGTAAATCAGCCAGAGTTTGGCACAGTACTGGTATCAGGTATCAGTCTGGTGCTTGGTTTCAGCCCAACTCCTCAAAGTTTACCATAAATAAAGACATAGGGAGGCAGCAGGTGGGTGTCATTTCTTCCCCAGACCCTTGGAAGCTACCCAGGACTCTTGTGAGAGAGTCTTCAAATAGTGTTGGAAAAACCGTCCATATAACTACAATAATTTAAATAAGTAACTAGCCTGGAGAATATCAGAAGACACACAATCAAGATAGCAATGCTCAAAGGTAATCTAAAACACAATTAAAATGCATCAGAGTTTCTGTGTTTTGGTTGTTGTTTTGTTCTGTGCCAGTTTGGGATTGGATGGGAGGCTTATTCCGTAGGGGAAACCCAGCATATGACTCAAGTCTGGGAGGTCAGAAGGCATATGATGAGTTTCTCTTTTCTGCTCTCTCTTCTTCACAATGGTTTTTTGACTAAGAAACAAAAGAGCCTGAGGAACAATACCTCTTTCCTTCTCCATGAAGCTATAATGCTTTCCATTTCTCACCAGTGATAAACTCTTTTTTTTTTTTCCAGTAGGAAATTAGAAGAGAAAAACAGAACAGTTTGAAGCAAACAAAAAAGAGTTGGTTTTCTTTTTCCATTGAAAAGATGTTTTTAATCCCCCCAAAAGGTCTGATAACTATTTTACCTCCCTCTCTGCAAAACCTCTCCTTTTTTTTCTTTTAGTTAATCAACACACCTTGCTCAACTTGGAGCATTTCCTGGCAGCGTATAACCACCACCTAATTTTGTTGCTCCTGTTCCAAACCTGCAGAAGATGTGGTGTGATGGAATTCTTACCTGCTAATCAGTAGCAGATTTGGTGTGTAAGGAAAGTTATCCCCACCACAAACCTAGTCTATCAGGAGCTGTCCTTACAGCAGAGCTGGGTGTGAAGATTTCTGTCATGCTTTGTGCCTCAAATGGGATAGCAGATGTGGAGAACCTCTGTGGATTATCACCACAGAGATGCGCCTGCAAGGTTATCTGACTGCTCGTGACTGGGTGTCATATGGATCGTCTCTGCTCCATCACTCTCTCCATCCTCTCCAGGAGAAGTTCACGTGCATTGAGCACTGATAACGTTGTAGCCTTTCTCCACCCAGGATCGTCATTCCCCAATTCCCCCATTTACCCAGTAGCCCATCAGCAATCCCCTGACTGCTCCTGGGGACAACCACCAGGGATGTGCTGCAGGGAAAGGGAGCAATGCTGATTCCATAGAATCAGAGTTTGGGTTCAAAAGGATTTTCAAGAGCATCTCATTCCAGCCCCTCTGCCATGAGCAGAGACGTCTTCTACTAGACCAGGTTGCTCCAAGCCCTGTCCAGCCTGAACTTGAACACTTCCAGGGATGGGACAGCCACAGCTTCTCTGGGGAACGTGTTCCAGGCCGTCATCACCCTCGCAGCCAGGAATTTCTTCACAATATCCCACCTAACCCTGGCCTCTGGCCGTGGAAAGTTATTCCCCCTTGTTCTGTCACTCCAGGCCCCTGTCCAAAGTCCCTCTCCAGCTGTCATGGAGCCCCTTTAGGCACTGACAGGGGCTCTGAGGTTTGCCTGGAGTCTTCTCCAGGCTGAGCACCCCCAGCTCTCCCAGTCTTTTACTGTCATCCCAGTATCTTTGCATGGGTAAGGGAAGGCTGGTGGTGACAGTGATTTTCTGACCTACCAGAAAGTGGATTGGAGATTCGTTTCCCACCAAACAACACTGTGATCCTGTGATCATTTTTGGATACAGATATGCAGGTTGATAATCTTTAATTTGAGCCATAGGACTGACACACACATCACAACATCCTGCAGAAGGTAATTTATTAGAAGGAGAGAAGAAGCATATTGTGGAGCTAGGGATGGGGCAGAAGATGACAGCTGCTTGACATTCACAGGCAAGGGTGGATGCAGGGAAGTTAAAGAAGAGGCTAAACTCATTTCTTAGCGGTAGCTGAAGGATAGAAGAACTGAATAGCCATAAGATGATGGCTTTGCCAGCCCCAGGTTTGTATTGTTATAACTCTTCTGCGATTGAACATTCTGGTATTATATGTGGTTGGCACAGATGTAAAAGTTATTGGTTAAACCCACTTAACTCCTCTCTCTATTTCAGCCTTTTCTTTGTTGCACTTCAAGAATTTTTTGCCTTTCTCTCTTTATTCAGCCATCTTCAGTTTTGGATACATTTTCTCTCTTTCTTGCCACAAATACATCCCTGTTTAAATGTCAGGACTATTTAGGAGATTATCAGCCTCAGGAAAAAATTCAACATACAATAATAATATGCCATGACCCTGGCACGTTCTCACCATGGCAGTGGATATTTATGCAGATAACAAGAGCATCAGGAAATTATTAGCTTTTATGATACAAAGAAAAACAGAGATTCTGAAGGGAAGTAAATCTTCAGTGTCCAGTACAAATCTGATGTAAAACTCAAATTACTTTTTATTTATTTATTTATTTTAATTTATTCTTTTCTTTTTAATGTGTCATGTTTTTTCTCTGAGGGAGGTGGAGGGATTGCTGAACAGAGACCAAAAATTAAAATACTTGAGCTTTCCTTTCAGAAGAGAAAAACTCAGAACAGTTGAATAGAAACAAACAAAAAGAGTAGATTTTCTTTTTCCATTGAAAAGACATTTTTAATCCCCTCAAAAGGTCTGATGAGGCAATATTTGTCCATGTCTGCTCTGGGAGTTTAGGTCAATATTTGCTGGAAGTTAGAAAGAGATTCTTGCTATTGATCCACATTTGTTTATTCTGGATTTTTTGCAGTTTTCGCAACACGTTCTTTGCCAGAGTCTGAGACAGGACATGGGATTGTTCAAGGCTCTGATCCATTCCTGGCAGCCCCTCTCACTTGAGCTCAATTTGCATGGCACAGTCAGGAGGTCAAAACAGGGTCCTCCTGGGGTAGGGTGGATTGAAATGTGAAGGAGAGCCCTGGATATGCCCAGCTGAGAGCAGAGCTGAGTCCACACAGCTCTTGGGTGGAGGGTAACATGTTGTCCTGGCTGCACCTGATGGCTGGACTGGGCACTGAATTGCCCATCTGCATCCTCCCAGGTCCACAAACCTCAGGTCAAGACAATAATTTATAAACACTTGCCAGGAAGGAGTTCAATATTTCTAATGCCCTCATTCATGGATTGTTTCTGTTATTTTCCATATCTTTTGGCATCATTCTCTTCCATCCTGTTGGTGCCTAGAGGCTTCAGAGCACAAACACAAGTACAGCTATAGGGGTTGGAAAATAAACAGAACGAGCCCATTTTGCTGATCTTAGTGCAGAGGACAGGCTTGAGACATCTGCCTGAAAAGTCTTTCGAGAAAAATATCCACCGCCTATGCCCCTTGTTTAATACTCTTCATCTAGATAAAAGAAAGTCCCCAACTCTTTCTCAAAAACAGGAAAGCATTCAGCAGTTAGCAGAAAGTCAAAATTAATTTATCTGTGAGGAAATAATGTGTCTTACATGTATGACCAATTTACATCCCAGAGTTTGTGTGCTCACTGGACTGTGCTTAGGTGTGGGCTGCAGCTCCTTCCTGTGTTTGCACAGGAGTATGTGACTATGGACAGACACGTATTAAAACATGTTGGAGCTGGTTTATTTCCTCTGACCAGACCAAGAGAAAGCCCTTCCCTCCCTGTCTGCATTCAGTACAAGTCAGTGGCATCCAAATCCAACCAAGTTCCCTCTTTGGTACAACTGCTGTAAATCTTTGATTGATTTAGGCTGTGAGGCTCTGGACTATTTCAGAATACCTAAATGATGATCTTCTTTTTGGTGCCTCTCAACATCACCCATATAAAGTAAGACTTATCCCCTTTGAGATTTCAAAGAAGGAGGATGAGCCCTATTGGCAAAGGTACTGGGCTGAGACAGAAATCAGGCAAAATATAAACAAAGATATGTGTGAAGAAAGGTATCTGGGAGTTCAAGTGAAGGGGGTCAGCCAGAGCACCTCATCTGAGGATGCACCTCTGGAGTATGTCCAATTCGACAAACTATCTAGAACCTCCCTCATTGTTGTCACTGTCTTAAAGTGTGTCTTGAATCTGGCTTCAATGACTGCTCTTGGGGATAACATTTAGGGTTTGCACATGGGATGGCTGACACTGGGATGTGAGGTGTGAGTAGTGCACACCTGGTCCTACAGCAGAGTCACACTCACAGGACTGAGGAAATGCATGCAGCATTGCCTGGCACAGAAAGAATCAGGAGCAGAGGTAGGAAGAGAGAGACACATATGCCTCGTATTTGCTGCACCTCAGGCAGATTTTTTAGTTGTTGAGTATTTCAAAAGCTCCACTTTGTTCAATTTCCTTATAAAAAAGAGGATTGTAGCATTTATTTATGCAATAGATTTTCACAATTCACATTACAAAATTATGGAGTGGTCTGATTGTCAAGACTGTCCCCCTACATATTGCTTTTCACATTTGGCTTTTCTGTCTCATCAGCTTTGGGGATAGCTAAGGAAATTCCCACTACAAGCCAATGCACAAGGTCTAATACCCTTCCTACTGGTGTGGGCCTCATATATGCACCATCAACACTTACTCCAGGAAAAAAATAAGACTGCAAAAGATGCAGAAAGATTTTAATGAGGACTGTAAAATGGGAGGGGTGGACCTCACCATCCCAAAAAGCAAGGGATGACTGTGACCTATAGCTAGCTGGTTTCTCTGTCCAGCCTGGCATTAAATCAGACAGGTTCCAGCTGGCTATTGTTCCAGGAGAGTCCTTGTCAAGGGCACTCTGGCAGCGTCCCACAGACACTTGGCCAGAGGATCTGCCACCTGCCGATGTCCTGCAGGGAGCGAGAGTCCGGGTTAGCTATCAGCTGAAGTAGAATAACGAGAGGGCCCCTTGATATGCATGAATTCTGCGTGGCTTTATTGCAGGATGCTCCACACAGAGGGAAAACAGGGATCAAAGAGGGCAGAGGTCCCTCGGACACAAACTTAAGAGGGATCCATCACAAGCAATCACCAGAGGGTCTGGGGTGGGACAGAGGCGAGTCAGGGTTACCTGGTCCTATGGGAGGGGGGAGAGAGGGGGAATAGGGAATAACATCAAATAGTACAAGGGCCCTGGGGGGAGGGAGGAGATGATGGACATCAGTAATAGCTACTCTGGTTTGTCCTGGGTTAAACCATGGTCGCAGCAGTTCCCAGGGGGGACTCAGCAGCCTTGGCAGCCCTCCCACCAATGTTCTTCCTCTTCTTCTACATCGTCTTCCCCTTGGGTCTCAGAGGTAGCTTCCAGGGCAACAACAGTGACCCACTTGTCTGTGGTGACACCAACAAGTTGTGAAGTGCTTTAGAGGACACGCTTCTCAGCCAACTCCAACACAAGGTCCAAACCTTCAGCCAGGGTAAATGTGTGTGACTCCATGGCATGGGAGGCATTGAGAGCTATAAAGCATCTGGGGTCTAGGTTCAAGTTTCCTGGAAGTGAGAGCTGGCAAGACCTGGGAGAATTTCGATCCATTCGTCTTGCTGAGGCAGAATTGCTACTCACGGTGTATTTTCTATTGGTCTTATTTTAAAAGCAAGGGGTTGTTCCCCAAGGTGCTTTTGGGGGATTCTTTACAGCTTGTCTTGTCAAGGCTTTTGAAACAGATGAACCCAGTAAAGGCAATGACTGGGAAACCAATCAAGCTCCTTATGTGTGGAAACAGGAAATTGGACCTACCATGAATGATCCTTCCAGGGACCAAATCCCATTGCCTCCCCATATGCATGCTGGGTTTGAAACTAGTATTTTCTTTAATTATTTTGTGCATGGCCCAACTGTCCCATGTCTCCTTCTGTTTCTTCATGTTACAGCTTGGCATTGAGTGCTCCAAGGTCCAGGCTGCAGAAGGAAAGACAGACTTTATTGGTTTTTAAGCATGATAAAGATAAATGCCATGAACATGGTTCCGCTCAGCACTGCTAACCCTTCTAAGCTGATGCAGTGGTGGCCATGAAAAGGCTCTGCAGTCAGTGAGGAAAGAAGCCTTCTTTTCTTCTCTGCATGAAAATCTGCACTGCAGATCTATGGCATTCATGCCAAAATCTGTGCCAGGCCGTGTTGGCTTTGGGCAGTAGGGGTTTCAGCCTTCAGTCCTCATTGTTCGTGCTGCATTAGACTCCAGAAGCTGGGTCCAGGTAATATTGGGGTGGAGGACTGGGGACTTGTGGTGGTTCACATTGACTGAAAAAAGACATATGGGGATGCCAACCAAAAAAAAAACAAACCCAAAACAAAAAAAACCAAACTACTTCCCTCCCCTTCCCCCCTCCCCCCCCCCAAATAATCTCAGGAGGTCTGCAAATGAAAGCATGACAGGGAAAAAAATGACCATCCTGTGTGTTTATTAAGGAATGTAATGGACAACCAGGGGGATTTGAAAGGATCCTGGGTTTGGTTCCATCATATTAATCAATAGCTAGTTTTTGCCTCCTGTAGCCTCCTTGACCCCAAAACAACTCAAAGGGTTTCTTTCTCATGCACAAATGTCACTTTGTTCATCAGTCAAAGGCAACTTTCTTGTGAGCCTGTTGTACAGAGCACAGCAAATCTGAAGAGGAGACTGAAATAAGAAACAAAGAACCAGACAGCAAGAATGGGAGGAGGCAAAATGTATCTCCCCCTGGAAATAGTCTGAAGGACCAGTCTGAGGCTGACTTTTAAAAGGGCCATGTGAGCTGACAGTCTGCTTTGGGGCTGCTATTCAAAGGTTAAAATGAAAGTTTTGAAACCATTACAAGACAAGTCTTGAGTTTGTGCCGAAATAGTGGCGGAAAATTGTGGCATAACTGTTCCTAAAATACTCTGATTTTTTTTTCAAACTAAGTTGGATAGATCATTTGGAGAAGCAGACACATATTAAGTACTTGTCAGCTCTTGAAAGGTGGGACACAATTCTTTGCAATCTGCTTTTCTTTCGAAGGCTTGCATGGGAAAATTATAAATGAAGGCATAACTCCAGATCAATGAGTTTCTGCTGCTCTTGTGAATGTATTACTTTGTGTGTCCTCTACTCATGTGGATATATGACTGCTTTTTTTTTGTTGCTTTGGATCCAGTTTCTGCTGAAACTCTGTGAATGTGTCTGAAAAGATCTTTTGGAGGCAGAAGACCTGGGGATAAAAGCCCTTCCTGCAAGAATAGCAAACAGTTCTGTTGGTGATCGAATGCATAGCACATGGGCATACACTCAGTTTTGGGATCTCCACTGCATCAATAAGTGCTCCCTGTTGGTGTGATTCAAAGCTGAAGCCTTGGCTGCTGCCAGGGGCCACAGCAGGGTCCTGGTGAAATCCAAAACTGGGCAATGAAAATTTTGGAAGCCACAAAATACTGCTCTTGCAGACCCAGCTGAGCCTGGGCCCAAGCTGATGGAGCCAGGACTGCATCCCACGAGAGCAGCCATGGGTTTCTAAGCCCCAGTATGCAGGCGAGGTACCAAATGAGCCCCTGCACCATGGATGTGCCAGACTCTTCAATCTGTGCTTGGTGTCCCACCAGCAGCACATAACAGCTGCTTGGAGTGACACATCAGCCTGATCAGGGTCTCTTGCATATTACTGATTTCTGTAGAAATTTCAAAATTTCTATCCCATCACCTTTCACAGTCCCAGGTCACCCAGATCCTCTTTGCTGCCCTCACCTGCTCTATGCTCCATGACCTCTCCAATTCACTTCTGTGCTGGGGAGACATCCCCACATGGTGAGCCTGGGGTGGCATGTCCCTCGGGGCTTTTCCAGCACCTTTTGATGGTTAAATGTTTTCCTCTATTCCTGATGCTTCCAACTGAGGGATTAACTGAGTTTCAGGACCTGGTTTTAATGGGGTATGTGAAATATCCAGGGTTTGTGGCTTGCATGTTTTAGCAATCATACTTGATGATCAAAGCACAAGGAGGCAGGCATGGTAGGATTTATATACAGCAGGGTCCTTGCTGACTTCTCCAAACTGAACCATACAAAGTATTATTACCTTCCAGCTTTATTATACCTTTACAAACCTTGAGTGTTTATTTTTCCCTTCTCCTCCTTGTCCTCGTCCTTCTCCTTCTCCATCTCCTTCTTTCTCCTTCTCCTCCCCCTCCCCCTTTCCCACTCCCTCTCTTCTTCCCTCTCTTCTTCCCTCTCTTCTTCCCTCTTCTCCCTTCTCTCTCTCCCCACCCACTGGTGGCAAAAAATGCAAAGTAAAAGCAAGCCATGTAGAAGAGACTCAGCTTTGTTCTCAAAACCATATTTTGGAGCAGGTGACAGCTGTCACCTAGGTATAAATCAGGGGTTTCCCTCACTAGGGCTGTACAGGTTTGCAGCAGCTCACCATCTTCCCTGCTTCAATGCAATAATGCCCAGGAGTGGTGCAATACCTCTGAGTTTTGCAAGCATGAGGATGGAGGTGGTGGGATGAGCCCTTCTATCTCTGAAGCTGGCCAGGACAGAGAGATGACTTTTCCTGGGAAGGATACATTAGGGTTCCTTTCATGGCACTTAAGGCAAGGGTAGATAAATCAGTAGCATTTCTTGAGGCTTGGACAGACAGGCTTGGTTTAATCTCTACCTCTGGATGGAAGTAATGCCTGATTGGAAGAAGCCTCTGTATGCTCCAGGGCTGGACATAACCTTTCACAAATCGTAGCACAAGCCCTGGCAAGGGATGCTCAATCATAACCTAAATAAAACTAAATAATGTAACAGGGAAATCTTCAGGCATAGATAGTCGGATTCTAGGGCACATGAACAGCTGGGTAGGACCCCATCCACCCAGCTCTTTTGTGTGTATTCTCCAAGGCTTCTTTATCTTTCCAAAAGTTGGTGTTGTGTGTGCAAGAGGCAGGTTTAGTGCCTGGTATCTGTGCTGGGAAGACAGTTTTCTGACTCTTACGGCTGTTCAAGAGGAAGAGCATGGCATCTCAATATGCTTCAAGCCTTGGGGACTTATTTCATGTCTGGAGTAGAAAGGGGGAGGTGGATTCTCAACCCCTACAGGCAAATTTCTTAGCTCTTACCCTATTTTTTTTTTTTTTTTGCTTACCTAGGTGTCACCGGTTGGCTCTGAACCAAGAGAAGCAAAGGATGATAGGTCCAGTTTTAAAATTAGACATGTAAGGAGCCCTTATCTCCAGCTAGGCTTTATCAGACATGCAGGCAAGCCTTACCCTACTGCATTATCCCTTCTTCTGGAGGCTCTTGAATGCCAGCAGCAACAAAAATTTGCTGTGTAGGAACTGTTGCCTGAGGAAATGTGAAATATCACATAAGGGCTCCCCGCCCCGGCCCACCATCCCCCTTGGCCACTGTCACATCTCGCTCACTTTGCAGTAGTTCCTCAGGAAAAGCTGAAGCATCTTCCTTCTTCACATGGCTTACTGTCTGCAGGGAATGGACAGGTTATCCTGCTGGTAGGCTCCTTCAAAGAGCTCATTAATGTCATCAGGAAGTGTTTCTGCTATTATAATGCCGGTGGTGTTTCAAGCCTGGCCATATCTGATTCTTAATGTTTTACTTCAGATCAGGTGCTGGAAACGTTTGATGTGCTGCCAGTCAAACACCGAAATGCATTCTGCAGAGGGATGTGCCAGAAAGGATAAATCCTACTGTGAGATGAGGGTTCTGAATTGAAACCTGTCTTGGGCTGATTTATGATGATTAGTTTATTCCTGGATCGTCTGCTTTATGCTCAGAAATGGGTGCTGTGTGTTTAAGGTGGGTGCGGGGGAAGGGGAAGCGTCGGGCTATTCCGTGGGCTTTTCGAAAAGCCTCACTCGCCAGGTGTCCGGCGTGTTGTGTGGTCTGGGTGTTTGCTTGGCTAGCTTGGGTTTTTGTTAGCTTAGCCAAGAAGTTTGTTTTTCCCTTCCGTGGCCTTGGCTGCAGCAGCAATCCTTCTGTGGCTTTCGGCAGTGAACGGGACGGTTTGGTTTTGGTCCGAGATCAAAGAGGGCGCCCGGCGGGAGAGAAGTCGGCTGGGAGCAGCGGGAGAGGTGAGGGAGGATGCGCTCTGCTTCGCGGACAGGGAAAGCACACCAAGCCCACCTGCTCCATCTGCTGTGAAGAGGTGAGACTGACCTCAGAGATTCGCCAGGTTTACATCTGTTTGCCCGAACTGCTGCTTGAATCGCCTAGGTGTTATTTATTTATTTATTTATTTATTTATTTATTTTCCCCATGCCATTTTATACCCAGCACATGGCAAACCGCTGTTGGTTTTTTCCCTTTCTCTGGCATTTTGGGGTTTTGTCCCGCTGTGCATGTGTGAGTGGGGGTGGGGGGTAAGGTCTGACCGTTCAATATTTGGCATTTACTTACCTTTTCTCATGACGTCTGGGCACTCTGTTTGTCAATAAACCATTGGTGTTTTTTCACTTTAATCCATTACTATTCACTTCTTTTTGGCAGAAGGGGATTGCTGTAACCCTTTTTGTAGAGGAAACACTCATTCCAGAGTGCTTTTCTCCTAAACTTATCTCTAAACTGAGACAAAACTTCAGACCCTAATGGCCTGGGAATAAAAAGGATTTAAGCTTTATGCTTCGCCCTGAGGCATCTAAATAAAATCCTGAAACCAAACAACTCTTTCCCCTTACTTCATCTGCCTTCTCTCAGGGCACCTCTAGTTTTGTATCATTAAGCCTTGCACTATTTCTCCCAGTTGGGGTGTCACATCAATCCTGTGAGCTTTCTCCAGCCTGGGAGTGGTGGTCGAAGATGAAAATCAGTGCATTCACAAGCTTGGTTGAGGTTTTTAATTTAACCCTCTCTGGCATCTCCTCTTTCAGATGCTCAGTATGCAGACCCAGGCAAGGACTCAGTGGCTAGACTGGATGATGTGAAGGTTTCCATCTCTCTCCACTGAGAAATGGATTATGGTGAGTTTGTTTGCTTACAGAGCAGCCCTAGGATTCAGTAACTTGAACTAACATGTGTCCTCCCTGCTCTTCACATTCATGCTCCCTCTGCTTCTGTATTTTTAATGAGCTCTTTATATTTTTATTCTTGGCCTCTCTGTTGCAGAGATGAGTCTGTGATGCACAGCCCACACGCAGCTTGTGGGACCAATTTCCAGGTGTCCGACAGCAAAAGTGGGGTAGGACCTTCAGGAGCTGCACCCATCGAGCAGCCCCGGCCCAGAGCCCTCAGCACCTGTACCTGGTCAAGTGTGCTGAATATTTTTGGGGGTTCATAAAAAGCAGTCAGTGGCTGCCAGAGAGGCTGCGATGAGAAATCTTTCTCCCCTCCTGCTGCCTTCCACTCCGTGCTGATATCTGATTGATAAACCAGCAATATATAAGGATAGACATTTAATCAACAATTTCTCTTTATCACCTTGGATAACAGGTAGTCTCAGCTTGCACTTTTCCTTTCCTTTTTTCAAGAGTGTTGAGTTCTGTTTTTCCTCCACTATTTATATATTGTTCTTTTTGCCAAGAAGGTCAAAAATGCCTCCTCTGGGCTTCATGGGTAATTGTCTCTTCAAAGCCCTAAGGGGAACAGGGAGAAAGCAGAGGGAACCTAGCCCATTTTGGCTACTATAAACACCTCCATCAACATCCAGTCATCAAAGACCCACTATCGTCTCACCCAGAACCTGAAGATCCAATGTGGTCTCCTCAGACTGTCTGTGCAGTCAGAAGGCTTCTCCAGCAGCTGGAAGCACAGCCTCAGCACTGCAGATAAATGCCTTTACCAGCAGACAGCATTTTGGGATATTCTGACAGACGGGCCATAAAGCTCAGCTTACATGTGTGCTCCACCATTCTGCCATCAAGTCCATCCATGGGGGCTCTGCTTGACCATTCATTTCCCTGGGCTGAAGTATCTATTCATCTCCTTCTCCCTTATGCCACAGGGGAAGGGCAGAAGGATGGGGGTCAGAGAAATACTTTATGTGCAATGTAACCAGTACAGTTTTAATGGGGAATGTGAAAAGGGTCCTTGATATCCTGTTGGCATAGATCTAGATGAGATGAGGGTTGCTGCCAGCTCCTGAGAGCCTTTTGTCTTCTTTGGAGGATACAAAGCCATGTTGAAGGGTCCAGCACTGCAAAGGAGAGGTCAGGTCCTATGCAGGGGCTTTTGGTGCTGGAATAAACCCCAGCAAATACCTAGATGTTGCAGTTGCAAGCTTTTCTAACTGTATTCAAAAAGGATGGGGACCTGACCTGAGGTGCAGTAGCAGCAGGGAGAGGAGGGATGTTCTTGTGTTAACTTGCAAAAGGAATGTGTCCTGCATGATCCACGCAGGAGCTGAGGAGGGTGCTCTGCTCCTGTGACCTGCTGCACCCTAATCTATCTGTGTTTGCAGTTGTGCCAGCTGCAGTGTTTATGCAACACAGACTGAGTCTGAGTTCCTCCTGTTGCAGGAAGTCACAAGCCACAGGTTGGCATGGTTGGGTACATACTTGCAGCACTGAAGTCCCCACAGAGAGAGGAACAGGCTGCCAGCTGCCATTGCAGTCTCTTTGCTGCTAGGAGCCCTGTATAATTTGAATGCAAATTCCCCGCAGATGAGGTGACTTTGCTTATGAAAGAACTACTTGAGCATGCAGAGACAGGAGCCTGCCCCGCCCCCCCCAGCTTAGTGGGGTTGCAGGATGTGCTGGCTTTGTGGCCAAGGGCAGCCTGTTTGCAGAGGGGAGTATTGCTGGCATCTCCTTCAAAAGGATTCCAGTGGCTCCAGTATTCTCTTAATACCAACTTTAAGCTCTAAAGAAAAAAATCTTTGGGCACATTCTGAAGTGACACATGGAGCAGAGCAGGCTCCCAGTTCCCAAGAGCAAAGGGATGCTTAGACAATGTAGGTTTGCTTTGTTTCAAGGATGTGTGCCTGGATCACACCCAAGTGAGACAAACCCAACTATGCAAAGTGCATTGGGATAGAAATGAAGGCAGCAGTGGATCATGGCTTTCCCTCCAGTCAGTGGTCTGAAGTGTCCCTCAGACCAGTTTGCAATGAGCACCACAGTCCATGAAGCCCCCTGCCAGCCCAAATATTTGGTGACTCCAGCTCTCCCAAGCTATTCCACTGAGATATTGTCATCTGGTTTGGACAAAAGGCTCTGTGAAATTTTAACAGGAAAAAAAATCTGCAGTTCTTGACCTTTCTATTGAGAGTTTCAGCTGAAAATATGCTGCAACTGAAAAGGAGAAGACTCAAAGAATTTTATGTACTCATCCCTCAATATGAATTGCATAGAGCTAACTAAGACGAGAGTTTTTAATGTCACAGGAGTGAGAGCGAGCTGGAGTGCTGGACAACATGGAGCAGCAGAGCTGAGCAGCTGGGACTGAATCTGTAGTACTGTTTGGGAGCCTCACTGTACCCTTACACTTCATTGCTTTCCCTCTAGAGAAGGAATTAGGAAGCCACAAGACCCGGCCCCACTCATTCCAGCAAAAATACAGTTCATGTGCTCTTAGTGTCCTGCTGTAGCCATGGCCTGATGGTGCTACCCTTGCCAAGGCCAGTAGCACTGTGAGCATCTCGCACTGGGAGGGCACATATGGGAGGAAGAAATGGCCCTACAAACATGACAAGGCTGATTTTAAGCCACTGCAGGTGCCACTGAATGGGTGGAAGTTGTGCAGTCTGCAGCACAGCTGAGCCTGCACCATTTTGCCATCACTTTTGATACAGCCAGTTTTCTCCTATATGTCAAATTAATTGTATGTCTCATATCTCCTACTTCGCATCTCTTTTGGACCAAGTCATGCCCAAATCTGGTTGCTGGTCTCAGACTGAGGGACAACTGAGGCACACAACTCTCCTCTAATCTCTGTACTGGGAAGTCTTGTCAAACCAGGACCTGAGATGAGATGGGACTTCGTGCTTTGTTCTCAGTATCTCATCAGCTTTTCAGCTGTGAAGGGTGTGTGAGAGGCATAAATCAGGAATCCTCCAATGTCCCCAAGTCAAGCTCCCTTCCATCTCCACTGAAAGTAACAATCTCATGATGCAGATGAAACCTGTTGTTAAAGGTCATGCTGATGGCTTTGCTGTGTCTTACAGAAGCCCTGAAGCAGCAGATTTTGTAAGCAGAAATCAGTAGGAGCTGTAGATGGAAGTTTTCTGACTCTGTTGGTTGGAGGGGAAAGGCTGCCTGCACAGCTGATGAATGTGCCTTCTGTAAGGGTGTAAATCGTGGCTCCAAGGCACAACTCTGTACAAAGCCTATGACACTTTCAAATATATTACCAGTTGTCCTTTCCAAAGAGCAAATCAGTTAATGGTTATGAGAAGAGCTGTTTCCCTCTGCTATGGCTGTGCTCCCTGGGCCTTCTTTGCCCAGTGGTCTTGGGGTGAAGAAACAACCTTATGGTCTGGGGAGACTTCCCTAGATTAATTCCGGTGTTTATACTTCAACTGTAATCTTTGATGTATGACTGGTGTGTGATGAGGAGGAGGAGGAGGACAAGGAGGAGTGCAGGAGTTCCCACATCCTGCAGAAAGAAAGGTGAATTGCTTTTCTCTGTCCCAGACTCTGGGTGTTGGACCTGGGCACCAAAATCTGCAGGTCAGAGATTCACCAAGACCTCCATTCCCAGAGACTGTGTCCCTGCAGGCGTTGAGTAGGAAAAATGTCAATGATCATCCAGATAAGCTGATTTACTGACAGGCCTGGATGGCTGGAGGAAGAGCAGCTGTGGTTGATCTGGAAGAGCATATTCTTCCACCATCACACCTACTGGAAGAGACTGTACCTTGGCTGGGATTGTGTAGTATAATCACCATGCTGATGAGATACTTCTAGGGTAGAAAAATGGCAGCTTACCCACATGGACATGCATGCACATTGGGAGTGATGACTGTTTCCAAAGACAAAGCTTGACTGATTTCGCCTGCCAGCGACAGATTTGGAATCCTGAACAGTAGGCTGCATTCCTGACCCCTCACCCATCCTACAGCAAATCCCATCTCCCCATGCAAGGCAACACAGGATGGGTCTTCTGCTCTTTGCTGATGTCTTTGTCCAGTCTGCAGCAACTTCTGCTGTTTCCCTGCTTGTTCTGCCAACCTCTGCAATAAGACCTGCTTTCCCCTCTAACTCTACACTACCTCTGGGTTTAGCAACACCTGAAAAGGTAATTAAAATCTCTGTTGCCCACCTTCCCAGGTCAGTAATGAGCAGGCTGTTTAAGCCCCAGGTTCATCCTTCAGGGTCTCCCAGCCTCAAGGAAGGGGAGCATGAGCAGACAGCGTCACAGGGGGGAAAAGCTGATTTCTTAAATGGAAAGATAAGATGTGCCACTCTCTTGCATCCCCTCCTCAAGTACAGCCTGAATCAGTGTGTGAGAGGATACTTGGTATAAATGGTTGTGGGATCTACCTGAGCTGGTCCAGGGAGAAGTTTCTGGTCCACTGAGTCTGGTAGGCAGTGACATCATTTCCATCAGCATTGGCTCTGTGGAGCTACCTTGATGGGAAAGTGGTGCATTTCTTTGCAAGACAAAGCTGAAGGGAATACCTGAGCAGCAATAGCAAACAATGTAAGTTACTGTGCATAGTTCTTTATGATCTATATCTAATGCAAATACTAACTGTCTCCAAGGTAATAAAACATCACCCTCAGAGGAAATTATAATAATTACCTTACGTGTAACAACTGCCTTAACAATTTCCTGTAGCCTGGTTACAGCTTAATTTTTAAAGGAACTATAGAGTAGGTGTGCATTTATAAACCAGATTCTTAACACTTATATAAGACCTTTCTAAATGTTAATCCATCAGCACTTGAAAAAGGCTTAATTGAGTGGCAAATAATGAGAATTATCTCTGTACCTCTGAGGATGGCCACAGAGGTCATCATTATTTTTAGCAAAAGGGCTGAAACTCAAGCACTTGATTCTCATACCAGAAGATACCATCGCAGTCACAGGTTTGGTATGTGTAGGTAGGCACATATGCACCTGTATTTAATATAACCAACATGGAAATGGGTTGAGTGTGCCGTGATGTGCAGATGTGGGCCTGACATGAAGTCATAGAAGTTTTAGGGAATGGATAATCTCCAGACATGCATATGTGTTCATACATACGTGAGGTTGGAGATAAATCATTTCCCACATCTCACCAGGAATGTAGAAACTGCTCTTCCTAAGCAGGAGAAAACACGGATTTTCCCTTGCATCAGAGACTTGGAGGCAATGTCAGAGCCATGACTGCAGTGGAAACACAGAAGCAAACCTGACTTAAGAAAATAAGTAAGTGCAGCTGATTGTGTCAAATTAATTTCTTGTGCAATTGTCTTGAAAACAAGCAAGAAGAGGTCAGAGCCATTCTGCCTGTGACAGATGTTGAGGTTTCTTAACTACAGGTCAAATCTCTTGCTGATTGGTGGTCTTAGCCTATTGTTGTGGGACAGGTGCTGGTCAAAATCTCCTCAACTTATGGCTGGGGGGAAGGGAAAAAGCAGTGGAGGTCATGGGTACTTGGAAGACACAGCCCAACAGTGTCTGATCACTTTCCCTTGCATTTTTGGAGCAGCAGAGCAGAGCTGGAAAAGGGGAGGCAACATCTAACCAACATGACATTGTCCAAGCTGGTTGAAAATCAGATATAAATGACCCTTGTGGCTCTGCATTTTGATTTTCAGAGCAGGTCTTGAAGAAAAAGACAGGGTTTGGAAGAGCAGATTTTACTCTTGTAGTTAACAGGTTAAATAAATAATAAATTCATGGAGGAAATGCTTGACTAATTAAGGCCAAATTGGAAATGGCTTGTTTACACTGAAAAAACTACTAAAAAAAAAAAAAAAGCTGGATTGCTCTACAATTACTCACATGAGTAAGCACAGCAAAAACAGTTTAGCCTGGAAGGAGCTAAAATGCACACAGATAAAAATCTTATTTTGAAAGCAGCAACAAAGGACACGCAATTTATCTCAGTCAGTGATTTCATATGTTTTGCAGAGTTTCTCCAAAATGTATTGGAAATCGTAATTCATTTTTACAATGCATGGAATTAAAATAATAAATTTCAGGAAGGTTTTTGAGAGGAAGAAAACTCTGTAAGCAGCACTGAGGGATCAAAAGAGATTTTGACAAGGAGAGACTTCTGTTGACTTGGGGGCTTTGGATCAGGCTGGAGATTGGCGACAAGATGGACAAGAGTTAATAAATGCATGTCTGTTAGACATGCTGGAGCTTGAGTCAGGTGGGGCAGATCAGAAGCTGACTGCAGTGTCTCAACATGGAGCTGGTTCTCAAGGAGCCTTGCCAGTGCTTCTGATGGAGCATGGCAGCAGCCATGGATGAGTCATGGAATCCTATGATAGAATCACAGAATGACTCGTGTAGGAAGTGATCTTCAAGAGCATCTCATTCCAGCCCCTGCTGCCATGTGCCTCTCTGTGCTGCCACATGCTCCTCTGTGCTGCCATATGCTCCTCTGTGCTGCCATGTGCTCCTCTGTGCTGCCATGTGCTCCTTTGTGCTGCCATGTGCTCCTCTGTGCTGCCATGTGCTCCTCTGTGCTGCCATGTGCTCCTTTGTGCTGCCCTGTGCCTCTCTGTGCTGCCACATGCTCCTCTGTGCTGCCCTGTGCTCCTCTGTGCTGCCATGTGCTTCTGCAGGCACATCCCACAGCCTGCAACTCAATTCTATCCTATCTCTTCCTACACAAAACCATTCCCAAGCCCGCATTTATTAAAAGAAAAGATCTTTTGCATTAAGAGGCTGTATATCATTCCTGGAGTTATTAATTTCCTTCATAGGATGAGTTATTACCTCTGTGTGTTTCTGATCTTTTCCTTTATGCTGGAATGTATTATGTGTTTCTCACCTAGGGTAGCATTTAATTTTTTCATGAAACTAGGAAAGGCACAGGACACAGCCAAGGAGGTAACTCTGGTCACCTTGTCCAGAACACAGCAGCTTCAGACATTTGCTGGACTTTTGAGCCATCAGTGGAGTTGGGCAATCTTGTCCCTTTCTGTACCTCCGGGAGATGTGTTTGCTGAAAGATGCCGGTTGTGGGTGGAAGGCAAACGAGTGCTCCTGTTGGACCAGGGCTGGGGGGCACTTGCAGCTTCAAGTATAGGATTTACTTGACCCCTTTGTAACTTAAGCCACAAGTCGTTGCCTATATATAACAGTCACAGTCATAAAGCCCTCTAACAAAAAAAAAAAC
>VZTZ01047129.1:156041-207848 GCA_013400955.1 Drymodes brunneopygia | reverse complement strand
ATATATATATATATATATTAAATAGATGTCCTCCCTTTTGGTGCTGCTTAGACAAGAGACTGCCTGTATCCTGTTTGGGGATCTCAACCTTTCATCAGACAAGCTTGCTTTGACAATTCCTTTTCAAGATATCTATTCCTTTGTCTCTCATAACTGTGTGGTATACCCAGACTAGATCTCCTGAGTCGAAAAGAAGAGCTGATTCTTCAACCTGCTGGTTAGTCTGTGGATGTGATCACCCTGTGCTGCACAGGCACAATGCTGGCTTGTGGGCATCTTATAGTCCACTGGGACCTTGGGTCTATTCAGCTGTGTCAGAGACTGAAACAGTTCATGCTTCAAACACTGATATAAAGTGTTGCTCATCATTACAAAAACTGTATAAAGAATCTACAACCAAAGAAGCCTTCCTGGCTGGGACTTTGGACTGTAAGTCAAACTGCTGAGATTAGAGAAAGGGAAAACCCATTCTTTCATCAACCTCAGGCCCAGGGAGAAACAAGTAAACAAAAGAATGCGAGCCAAACCCAGCAGCCGTGCTAAGAATCATACCTGGCCGAGTTTGGGGTGGAGAAGACCACAGCCCACAGAAGCCAGGTTTACACAGACTCCCCCCTGAAATGAGGTGAGGGAAAGGAGGNACCTTAATTTGGGCAGGGGCATTTCTAAGAACCTTAATCACCAGATTCTTGACAAAGCTGGCCCCAGCCTGGGCTGCTGTGTAGGGTTATTCCACCCCTGACACGGAACTTTACACTTCTCTGTGTTAAACCTCTTGAGGTCTGGAGGCTTCCTGGGAGGGCAGCCTGTCCCATTGTGTAAGAACTGGTTGAGCTTAATGACAACATCCTTTGGCAAGGTTCAGTATCTCCTATTTGATCAGCTGGTCTTCCCTAAAGGACTCCTTGCAGCTCTAAGATGTCATTCAGCCTGCTGCAAGATCTAAAAGCCTATGTGGAGCTTTAATGTCTTGATGATTTACAGCTGGGATGGAGACTTTGTCCAAACTGTTGCTCCATTTGTGTAAACCTTTCAGGCTGATGGAGGGCTCTGCAAATTAAGTCTCTGACCTTTAATTAGAATCTGTGAAAATTGATTTGTTCCCAAGTGATTTTGCATCTCACCTCAGAATGATGGAAGTCCAGTCACGGAGAGAGGATTCCTGCAGATCAAGGGCTTGCTTTGTAGATCTGAATCAAAGATTTTCAAAATGGTTTTTTCAGGGGCAACAGTCATAGGTGGATGATAAAATTGAACCAGTTTAATGTACATGTCTTCTTACTGCATTTGCTCAGTGTCTGTTTATGATGAATGTAAAGCAGACCCAATGTTTAGGCAAGTGCTGGGATTTCATGTCTACCATGGCCTGTTAGGCTTTTGAAAAGGAAAAGCAAAACACTGTGCCTAGTTTTTAAATTATGCATTAGTGCATCACTCCTCATGTTATAAACCATTGAAAAAAGTGGAATTATTTATATTATTTGCATGACATTAGGCCTCAGGAAGAACAGACATAACCCCATTTACTACTGTACAAGCAAATACAGTTTGTGTTGGACTGAATAGCCCAAGAAGGTCAAGTTATTCTGTTCTGAGAACTCCTTAGTTCAATGTCTTGCTTAAGCTCATGTACAAAGTCTGTGGCAGAGCTGGAGCTGCTGGAGTTGCTTCTGCCAGAAAACCCAAGACCAAATCAGCTGGGTGGTGAGTACCTTTGAAGTATGAAGGGCAAGCAAAGGACTGTGAAAACGTTTCTGAGAAGGGACCATGGTGGTTTTTTGAGCCTCATTTTTGAGGGTTGGCTTTGCAGCCTGGCCCATTTTTTCTGGAAGCATTTAATAGTCATAGTTGATCCCCAGATGTGTGGCTAAAAATATATTGTTTTCTCACTAATATTTGGATATCAGAAGCTAGAAATAAACTAGTGTTTATAAAGACATTATGGGCAGGTTATTCCATGTTTTGTTGCCTCTTCCCCTGAAAATACTTCTGCTGATCTAGTCAAAGGCAGATGGGACACCCATGTTGGGTCAGGATGGCATTGCTGACCTTTGCCAGGGCTAATGCCTGTCCTGCTGAGCTCTTGGAGCAATTTGGCATTCGTCAGGAAGAAATGGGAGACAAAACTGCTCTATCTCATGCTGCAACTGCAGGTGTTCCCCAGAGGTTGGGGGAGCTGAATTAAATCTCCCCTATCCAAAGCCCTGAATTTCACTCTCTCCTTAATAATAAAGAGATTTACTCCAAGCCTTTTCCAATAAAATTCTGAATGTATGTGTATATTGTAGGATGAAAGAAAACATACTTGAAACCTGAAAGCAGAGCAAGAGGTAAAACCTTATAAGCTTGACTTGGATAATTTGTAATCTCAACTCTAGCTGTCTAACTTCAGTGATTTATTGCATTTTGAACCTCTTGAGTTCTCTTGAGTTTGGGATTTCAAATAAAGCCCAGGTTTTTGTTATGCCTGAGCAAAGGGTACAGAAGACCACATGGGGAACTGGTCCATGGATCAGAACACAACCTCAAGCTGAGAAAGTCTAAAGGAAAGCTGGGGGAAGGGTCCCTGATTTCCAGTACCCTTTTCCTCAACATGGGGCAATGTCAGAAGTGAGTTACCAGGACAGATGGCCCCTTTGATCTGTCCCAGAAAGGTCATTCCTGCATTCTTATTCTCATCAGTATTTGTTACAAATAACACTACATCCACAAAACTTTACAGCTGTAAAATGAAGACCTGGGAAATGCCAATATAAAAAAATCCTTATTTTATAATTTTATTTCTCATGATGAAGCTTACACTGATATAAGAATAATTCATCTTCAGACTCAGCTTCCACGTGGACTATTTTAACCAGCTTAGATAAAGACAAACTTTATTAGAAACTAGTATTTTCAGAAATGTGCTCCAAAAGAAGTGGACTGCAGCAGCAATGTGTGTGCTTAGCATTTCCAAAGGAAACTATGTTTTTTGATCACATAATGTGTGATTATACTTATATCCCTCTGCAGAGCTTTGAAATCCCTGGTCATTTGGTCCAGCTCTGGCAGAGCAGAAAAAAAGGGACTCAGAGAGAGGAAGTTTGAAAATTCTGCAAAAACTGATGGGAGAGAATTCACCATCTCCTGCAGCAAAGTTACTGTGTCACTAAGCAGCAGATAATCCCCATTTAAAAAGTTGTTTTGGATATACTGATGATGGAAAACTTTCAGCCAGCGCTTAGGATTTATGAGACATGCAAGAACACCAGCTTCTAAACATGGGTTCTGCAGCTCATGCCACAGATCCTTTTGTGAGGCCAACAGTTTCAAGGAATGTGTTCCATCATGTGCATCTGCAGTTGCCTGTGAGTGAACATGAGCCAGGCCCAGGTTCTTGGCGGTGGGGATGATTTCAATACCAGGTTGCACTTGCTGCCAGTCCCCTCTTCCCTCCCTATTGCCCTGCAGCCTCTCTCAAATTAATGCTTCCCAGTTCAGGGAAGCTGCCTTGCCCCTGTCCTCCCTGCTCAGCTGTTTCAAGGCAGCTGCTGGGTTTGAAAGCTGGTCTTTCTTCTCTTTTTTGGAGACACTTGTTTTTTTAATTTCCTGCCCAGGCAGCCATCCCAGTGGTATCTCTCCAGTGCTCATGGCAGCCCATGGCAGTTCAGTCTCTTACTTACAGGTATCAGACATTGGGTGGACTCCACAGGGCTGTCTTTGTAAGCACCAGTGGAAGAGGGAGGGTGGCATTTACCTGCATCCATTTGTTGGGTCTTCTATTGCCCCCACAGATGCCCCAGCCCAGCAGAGTGATGCCTGCTGAAACCTAGGGAAGAATTATCCTGCAGATCCAGGTCTGGGGGCTTGCAGGGGCTGTCCCAACTTGGCAGAGGGGCTGGGCTGTTTCACAGGCAGAGCAGGACAGCAGATGAACACAAAGATAGTCTCAGCATTACAGGACACATTTTACTAACAGAGGCCATGAAAAACCCTGGGGGAGTGGGAGAAAAAGACAGAGCATGGAGCAAGGGAGACGCTGGCACCAGCAGTGGCTGCCTGCTCTCAGTTTACTCCAAGGAGTCCTCTAATAATACCAGTGGAGGCCGTTCGTGCTTTACTGGGATCTTCAAAAGTGTTTATGGGATGATTTGTGTGGAATGGTTGTGCTGGAAGCAGTTTAGGGGAGGTGTGCTGTTATTAGGAGATTTTTTTTAAGCTCCATTTGGACACTTCTTACTGTTATATAACAGCAAGGAATGAGCCCCAGCAGCTGTTTGCTATTTATTAGAGTCCACAGAGGAGTAATGAGGAGGGAAGCAGCAGGGAGGGCTTCAGCAACTTGGAGAATTCTTCCTTCTCCTTTTCCAAAGCTTTTTGCAGGGCTTTTTTTAATCCTTATAATTTCCTGTCCCACACAGACATCACAGGTGAAGAGTAAAGTCCTGAAGAGCACCCAATGAAGCCAACACCATGTAAGCTGTTACTGCTCAACCCTCAAACTGCAGACTCAGAAATCATCACTACACTGTTTACAACCTTTGTGTTTTCATGTTCATCTTTTTATGAAGAAAGTCTTCAATTTGTTCCTTCAGACATTACATAGTCCTGACCTCTCTCCTGTATGGCAAATGGAGAGAGAGCAGATTTATGCCCTGAGAGACAACAATTTCTAGTGTATTTCTACACATGCTGTCTTGGTTCAAGCTGCCATAAAAACCTTTCTTCTGCCCCGTATATAACTGCATGTAAAGTTTACCAGACACATTTATGAGGCTGACTATGGCTTGTGACCAGACTACAGGGAGTAAAAGTGGTTGGCAAAGCCAGTAAGACTCCAGGAATTTCAGCCCATCTGTGGAGGATCTCTTTTGGTGCCACATGGCTACTGCAAAGAAACTGAGAAAAGTGAATCACTCATTACAGAAATGCAATTTTCTGCATGGGGAGTCCATGCTCAATCTGGAAATATTTTTGGTGCAGGGAGAAGGCCAGTTGGGGATGGTCAGCCTCAGAGTCTGCTATGTCACTGCAGTCCTACAAAAGCTCACTCAGCGGAGGCAGCTTTTAAAATACCCTCTCCTTTCTGATGAAAGATTCTGCAGTGTCTCTCAACACAGCATTTGAAATCTCATTCATCTCTCTTCTCTTCCCCACCTTCTTGATGATCCCTGGTTCGAGCTGTCAAGGTTTAACAGCCCTGCTCTGCTACATTATCGACATACACAGGAACTCACGGGTGACCTTTGCTCTTTCTAGCACTGCACAGCCAGGGAAGCTGCGGGAAAGGGAACAGGATCCCATTCTGGTCCATTCATCAGCCACAAAACCATCTGCTGAGTGTGGAGCGCAGGAGTTTTATTATCCATGTGATATAGCAAGCAGAAAGGGCTCTGCTATGTTGCCATGTGCCCAGGAACAGGAAAAAACCTTTTCCTTCCCTCGGAGGAAATGGAGCAAGCTCCATCATACTCCCTGTACTGAATTTCATTCCTCCTCTTCTTTTTGTTGCAGAACCACTGACAAGCTCTTTCACCCCAAAAGATCTATGTCCCGCTTGGAAACCAGTGGGAACCATATACAAAATCTCAATGAAAAGTGTTAGACAAAGTTCTGGCCTCTCTAAAGGCAGTGAGAATTTCGCCACTTCTTCCTGTGAGCCCTTTCACTCCAGTAAGCCATGCTGCTTTAGTGTGTGAGCAGAGCTTTTATTTTCCCTGGAGCCTTTATTTTCCATGCAGATGGAGAACAGAAGTGCAGAAGGGCTGCCAAGCTGAGAGGCAGGTATTCTGCAGTTTCAAATCCCCAGTGTCGTGTATTTTACAAATCCCCCTACCTAATTTTTATCACTAAGGAGGCTTATTACACATTCAGCTGGGGCACAAATGAGTGTGAAGAGTGGTATCATTGGACCAAAGACAAATCCTTCCCAGAAGGACTTATATCAGGATAGTCAAGTGAAAGGTAGGATAAAGGAACAGCACTTGAAAGCCATTGACTTGGCCTCTTGCCTACTCTTTCCTTCCCCACCTTGTAGCACTTGCTGATGTTTTCAGGAGCTTCTGTTCGGGTCAGGCTCTTTCCTCTGCTCCTTCCCACTCTTGCTCTACCTCTGGTGGCACGTTGGTACACAGGCATCTCCTGAAGGGCTGGTTTAAGAGGCGCACAGAGATGCGTAGGAATGGTGATTGGGACTAGTAGAAACAAAAAAAGATCAGTAGACACTTAGCACCTGTTTGGAGGGACCTAATCTAGGCTATTCCAACCTAAATTGTTCTATAATTCTATTTGCAACCATGACCCTTTTCTTTTTACCTCTTTTGCCTGTTTTGTCCTCTGGCTGTTCTCCCCTGGTCCTCACTGTGCTGTCTCAGAGCACCCAGGCTGCACAGGATGGATGTCACCAG
Source organism: Drymodes brunneopygia (assembly GCA_013400955.1). Lineage (NCBI taxonomy): Eukaryota > Metazoa > Chordata > Aves > Passeriformes > Petroicidae > Drymodes > Drymodes brunneopygia. Next base: position 201,462 of record VZTZ01047129.1, on the reverse strand, counting down.
CCCATAAAACACCCAAGGGTTCAGTATCCTCTTCCCAGCACTCCCTGATTTTCCCACTCTCCAGCCCTACCCTGACTACTCTCTTCCACAGACTGAGTAATTGAAGCCAGACCTGGTTCAGATTTTCAGTTCTGCTCAGATCCTTTCAAGTATTTATTTTTTTAACCTTCCAAAGGTGTCAGATGCTAGTCAGGACCTGGACCATGAAAGGAGAAGAGGACAACACAACTTCAAGGTGAAACAAGAGCCTCAGAAGGTTCCTCTGGAGTCACCACAGGGTGTCCAGGCAGGTGCTCTCCCTAGAAACCATATCCCCTGGGACAGGGGATGGTTTACTACCTGAAATTTGTATTCCTTCCAGGAAAAGTCTAGGGGAAAGAACAAGTCTATATACTGGCATCAGGACTGCAAGAAAAGCAGATATAAAGCTGTGAGCATGTGATAAGGGTGGTAGAGAAATAATCCTCCCCGAGAGTTACTGGAGTGACTTCAGCTGTCTGCTGAAGGAAACCACCCCATCACCATCTCACCAGCTGGTTGGGACAGGGTGCTATGGAATGGCAGTGAAGAACCCAGTCCTCCCCTAGGATCACCCCAAACTTTCTGGGGACCAGGCCTTTTCAGACACTTCAGCTATTTGGAGCTGGCTCATGTGAAACTGAAGCACCCCCATTTCTAGATTCCAGGATCTATCACTGAGGTGGTGAGCCTTTTTCCTGGGCCAGAACCACAAGATTGACTCTAATTCACATCTGTGTTCAGAATAAAACTGCTGTGAATTGTCCTTGATGCAGACACTGCATTTTCCCATTTCTACAGTAATTCCTTTTTTCCCCGGCTATTAACCCTTGCCAAATTTGGAACCTCAGCTTTGACTCCCACCACTTTATGTGTCTACTTTCCCTATTTGTAACTTGAGGTTCACAGGACTGCTCAAATTCAACCATTACCTGCCAGGACCTGCACATCCCTGTTGGAATTGCTGACTTCCAGAGAGTCAGATTGTGTTCCCTACCCCAATCTTGCAAATCATGACCCTATGTATCATTTTTAAGCAAGCAGTCTTACATTTGGTTATGTGAAAGTATCAGCAGTTTGTTTGTGCTTGCATATCAACCACAGTGAATTGCCTCCTGTTAGCAACCTGTCTTGGTTTTTATTGCTCTTGCCAATCCCAGAGTCACCTGCTGTATTTACTGAATGAAAATTATAATTTTCACGCTTCTTCTTAGCCTTTGACAAAAATCTTACATAATGTAAGTCTACAGACAAATCCATCTGGAGTACAGCTATGAAATGTGTTAGAACAAAGATGTGTGTAAGCATTTAAACCCTCATTTCAGACATATCTGACACTTTTATCCCTTTGGATGTGCATTACCTTGATTATCTAGTGGTTCCAATTTCGTAAGAGGAGTGTTCTGGTGTAATTTAGAGTATTCCTGTGTAAATATGCTACATCCAAACTGTCATATTTGCCTGTCAGAACTTATGTGAGATTGGCTTGATGTGATTTGTTTTCTGTGTGGATCAGTGGGGTTTTTTTTCAGTGATGTCATTGACTCCATCAATTTTTTCCATGACTGGGCTGATAGCCCAAATTTACAGAGGTTATTTTGTTTCTCTGTCCTAGGACTCTTTCTGTTCCCAGGATGCAAGTTACTCCTCAAACTCAACAGCACATATTGGTCCTTGGTTAGTTTTTCTGTAAATCTCGGCTGCCAGTTACACAGATACCTAATATCTATATATCTGATATCGTTAGCTATTCTTTTACGAGTTCTTTTCTGTTTTAATGTAAAGTATTTATTCATCACAATGTAATATAAATATATTGCCCCCAAATTGGAATACAAATGTTTTCTGAAGAAAATGATTGCTTCTGAATTATGTTATTTAGTCTGTTCTGTCCTTCTATATTCATCTGTCTGTCCATGAGCCAATATTACACTTAGGATTCATTCTGATTTTTATTTATTAAGATGCCCTACTTACTGTGTCAGCTTTCCTTTCTCCCCTTCCCCACCCAAAAATATCTACAATTTGTAGATTTTAATTTTTGCTTTTAAACTCCCCTGGTTATTGCAAATTGGAGTTTCATTATTCTTTTCACAGCTGCATTCACTGCCCTTGTAAAGGAGCTTTTTAAAAAAACCTAATTTACTCTTCTCTTTCAGCTGAGGGCCTTTGTTTCTTTAAATATTTATAGTAAAGTATTCTTTACCAGTTTCCACTTTTCATTTAAATTTTTTTATTCCTTATTTTGCCAACTAGTTTTTCATTTGTTTTTTGAATCAATAGAATAGACCTAAAAAACTTTTTAGACTTTCTTTCCTTCCCTGCATTAAAAGGAAAAACAAAGATGAGAAACCTGAGATACATATCTAATCCCCTGATCCAAAGTCTGGGGTTTTTAGAACATGTAATAAAGGTCCAGATAAAATCATAAGAATTGGCAACACTTTAGTATTGCATTTGTCTGACTGTGTTCTCTGGCCAGGACCTAATAACATATTATCATCATTTTTTTAATAGATGAAAATAATGATTTCATAGTGATTTTGAAAGATGAAATCCAGAGAAAGTATTTGTCTGTTATTTGAGCATTCACAGCAATACTGAAGATGATTCCCAAGCTTGCAGTGATGTGTCTAGGAGGTGGTGCTGACACTTACCACCTGTGAAAACCCAAGCAGTTTAAATTCAGGCTGTGTGGATTTGGCATAGCCATGTTTTTGGTAGCAGGGGAGGGCCACAGGTGTAGCTTCTGTGAGAAGCTGCTAGAAGCTTCCACCATGTCCGACAGAGCCAATCTCTGGTGGCTCTGAAGATGAACATGCTATTGGCCCAGTTAGAGAGGTTGATAACACCTCTGTGATGACATATTTGAAAAGAAAATCAAAACAGCGCAAGGGCAGTTTTTCCCCAGGGGTGGGGAGGTGCCACGGTGGCCGCCGCCATGGCAGCACGGCCTGCAGCAAGCCTTGCCTGCCTGGCCACCCCTAGCAGGCTGCTGTGGGCAGAAGGGCAGGGGCGGCGGGCAGCAGCCTCCCCTTCCTGGCACCCCACGTGAGGAGAGGCACTAAACAGTGCCAGCACCACAGCGGCTGCCATGTGATGGTGGCGGGGCCGCCTGGCCGGCAGCGGAAGCATGACAAGCTATTCTCCAATGTGGAACCTAAACGAGATCACCTTCTCGATGCTGCAGGATCTTGCAAGAACCTTTAAATTAGTGGAACTTGTTGACAATGGTACTTACAAGCAGCAGTTTTTCTTCAGTCAGAGAACAGGAGGAAGTGAGGACATGAGAGAAAACAACATGGCAGCACCAAGTGGAAAGAAAGAGGGGAAGGAGGAGCTTCGAGCATCAGAGCTGAGATTCCTCCGCAAGCCATGGTGAGGACCATGGTGAAGCAGGCTGTCCTCCTGTAATCAATGAAGTCCACTGGGGATGCAGAGATCTATTCACAGTCCATGGGAAAAGTGCTTACACTGGAGCAGGTGGATGCCAGAGAAAGCTGTGATCCCATGGGAAACCTGAATAAAGAGAGAGGGCCCCTGCTTCCAGAAATAGAGAGAGAGAGCCCCTGCTGCAAACTAGAGCAGCCTGTCCTTAGAGGATTGCACCCCGTGGACGAGTGACCCACGCCACAACGGTTTTGGCAAGACTGTTTGCCCATGGGACGGACCCCGCGGCAAAGCAGAGAAAAGACTCCTCTCCCTGAGCAAACAGAAGATCTTGAGTGACAAACTGACCAAAACCCCCATGCCCTGTCTCCCTGTGCTGTCAGTGGGAAAGAGAGAGGGGCTGGGGGGAAACAAGGCATTTTAAAGGCTTGTTTTACTTCTCATTATCCTCCTCTGACTCTGTTATTAATAAATTTACTTTATACCTTTAAATTTGAACCTGTTTTGCCCTTAGAGTGTTTTTCTCCCAATCCTTATCTCAGCTCATGAGCCATTTGTTAATTTTTTATTTCCCTCTCCTTTGCCCAACTGTAGCAGGAGAGGGTGAGTGAACAACTGGTGTCTGGCCACTATCAAACCATGACACAGGCCAAATTAAAAATACCGGCCTTATATTTCCTTGGCCAGTGACTCATCATCTGCGGCATTGTCATCCAAACAAAGGATGTAGTTTAGTTCCTCAGTGGGTGAAATTCATCCCATAGATGAGATATGCACATAGTGGGGTTGGCTTTTTGTTTGCCATCAAGAAACAGAGTGAACAGGAGTCTAACAAGGTGTAGTTCTGAATGCTGATGGCAATATCTCTGTGGCATGTCATGATGTCATTAAGCTACTAATTATGTGAAAAATAACTCACTTGTGCTTCTGGTGTCTTCATTCCAATCATGACTTTTACTTTCCAAATCCATCATCTTATTTATGAAAGTCTGAAGGTTTTATGAGCTTATGAGCTTCCGAGGGAGAAAAGCAAGAAAAAAGAAAAGCAAGAAAAAGGGAAGGAATAGCNAGGAGGAGCTTCGAGCGTCAGAGCCGAGATTCCTCCGCAAGCCATGGTGAGGACCATGGTGAAGCAGGCTGTCCTCCTGTAATCCATGAAGTCCACTGGGGATGCAGAGATCTATTCACAGTCCATGGGAAAAGTGCTTACACTGGAGCAGGTGGATGCCAGAGAAAGCTGTGATCCCATGGGAAACCTGAATAAAGAGAGAGGGCCCCTGCTTCCAGAAATAGAAATAGAGAGCCCTTGCTGCAAACTAGAGCAGCCTGTCCTTAGAGGATTGCACCCCGTGGACGAGTGACCCACGCCACAACGGTTTTGGCAAGACTGTTTGCCCGTGGGACGGACCCCGCGGCAAAGCAGAGAAAAGACTCCTCTCCCTGAGCAAACAGAAGATCTTGAGTGACAAACTGACCAAAACCCCCGTGCCCTGTCTCCCTGTGCTGTCAGTGGGAAAGAGAGAGGGGCTGGGGGGAAACAAGGCATTTTAAAGGCTTGTTTTACTTCTCATTATCCTCCTCTGACTCTGTTATTAATAAATTTACTTTATACCTTTAAATTTGAACCTGTTTTGCCCTTAGAGTGTTTTTCTCCCAATCCTTATCTCAGCTCATGAGCCATTTGTTAATTTTTTATTTCCCTCTCCTTTGCCCAACTGTAGCAGGAGAGGGTGAGTGAACAACTGGTGTCTGGCCACTATCAAACCATGACACAGGCCAAATTAAAAATACCGGCCTTATATTTCCTTGGCCAGTGACTCATCATCTGCGGCATTGTCATCCAAACAAAGGATGTAGTTTAGTTCCTCAGTGGGTGAAATTCATCCCATAGATGAGATATGCACATAGTGGGGTTGGCTTTTTGTTTGCCATCAAGAAACAGAGTGAACAGGAGTCTAACAAGGTGTAGTTCTGAATGCTGATGGCAATATCTCTGTGGCATGTCATGATGTCATTAAGCTACTAATTATGTGAAAAATAACTCACTTGTGCTTCTGGTGTCTTCATTCCAATCATGACTTTTACTTTCCAAATCCATCATCTTATTTATGAAAGTCTGAAGGTTTTATGAGCTTATGAGCTTCCGAGGGAGAAAAGCAAGAAAAAAGAAAAGCAAGAAAAAGGGAAGGAATAGCAAGGAAGAGAAGGGGAAAGGAAGAGAAGGGGAAAGGAAGAGAAGGGGAAAGGAAGAGAAGGGGAAGGGGAAAGGAAGGGGAAGGGAGATTACTAAATGGCAGTAACTTAGGATCTAGCTAGTTGTCCTCTCATAGTAGAACTGTTACCTTTTGGAGTTTGTTTCTTTCTTTTTTAGCTTTTCAAAATACAGAATGGACTTCAAAGCATTCTTCCAATGTGCCTTTGCCTCCTGCCCTGAACCCAGGAGACATTTGCAGAAGGAAAAGTGCTGTGGCATGGGACGGATAGCTGCAATTTATCAGCTGTACCCTGAGGCCACAAATCACCACCTACAGCTAACACTGCCCAAAAGATGCTTTTTGTATTTTCTGGCACAGAGAGGAATCCAGCCTGGATGAAAGAAATCTCCTGGGTCAAGAGAAGCACAAGTGGAAATACCACTTGAATATGAGTGATACCTCATATTCACCTTCAGGAGCAGTATTTTGTGGGTATTTGCTGACCAGGGAAGAGAGAGGGTTTGATAAGATTATCTCCTCTAGGCCTGGGGGCCATGTCCGTGAATGAGTCAGTCAGACCAAGCAGGTAAAGGGAAGTGACAGGACATGGATGGAAGATGGAAAACTTGTCTTCTGAGGGGAAGCTGAAGTACTTGGCATTTTTAGCTCAGCACAAAGGCAGTTGAAAGGGGAAATGAGTGCTGTTGCACATGAAAGTTAAAACAGAAGCAAAAAGAAACATTGGAATGAAGAAAAAAAATGTTGGCCCAAGAACAAGTAGGTTTTAATTGGCCTGAAGTAAATTTAGAGTGGAAATTAGAAGAAGTTTCCTGAGCATTGGATCAGCAAAGTCCTGGAACAGGCATCCAGGGGCTGTGAAAACAGAGCTTGCTCATATGACAAACAGCTTTAGTTACAAGAACAGAATGCTCTGCTTGGTGAGCCAGCAGGGTCACACCCTGTACACCCATGATTTTAGGGAGAGAGTATAGTGGAGACATAATCCGTAAGAACCATTTTTCAGTCAAAGGATTGGTTGCTGAGACCTCCCGCAGTTCCACCTTCGGTTGCTGAGTTTCTGATGCATCTCCTCCATCACCTGAGGATTTTTGCTCATTCCTGCCATTCCAGTTTGCTGCTTCCAAGAATCCTGCTGGGGCACCGGGATCAGTCGCCCCTGTGGGTTTGTAGAGCGAGCCTTTCTTCCACCCCTTCCTGTCTCGGCCAAGCCGCCACGACCACGTGCTGCCTGAGCTCGTGCCACAGCGCCCCCTGCAGCCGCGGGGGAATCATCGCACCCACAGCGCCCCCTGCAGCCGCGGGGGAATCATCGCACCTGCCCTGCCCGGCTGGGAGCCACCAGCGCCCCTGCCGGCTGTGACCAGAACTGCACTGAGGGGGGAAGCACAGGCAGCCGAGCAGGCTGCCACTGGGTTTCTGATTCTATTTGTTTTAACTGCCATAGTTATTGTTGTTTATTTACCTTGTTATACATACTAGTAAAGAACTGTTAATCCTGTTCTCATACTTTGCCTGGAAGTCCCCTTAATTTCAAAATTATAATAATTTGGAGGGAAAGGGGTTACGTTTTCCATTCCAGGAGAGGTTCCTGCCTTCTTTAGTAGACACCTTTCTTTCAAACCAAGACAGCTTGTGAGATCTCTCTGTTGCTCTTAAAATGTGGTTTATACCTAATATGGCTATCTGTGACCCAACTCCCATGTCTGTTCTTTCATCCCTGCTCAGCCTGCCAAACAGGTGAGATACCTATCTTCTGGGAAAGAGACAGAGACTAGGCAAATCACCTCCTTGGACTGCTAAATTAATATATGATCAACTGATTTTTTGTTCCTTGTGACTTGGATCTGCAAAGTTAAGGGTTTAGTGGCAACACTGGCACAGGTGCAAATGTCCCTGTGTCCTGATCTATTCCAGAATTACCAAGAGTAGGGGGATGCTCTAGAGTTTGCAGGGGACTGTGAGGTTTTGTTATGAGTCCATCTCCTCTGTGTGCTCACTGTTCAGGTAATCCCCCTTTAAACCTGCTTGATGTGATTGTCTGCATGACAATTCAAGGGATTCTAAATGCATGTTGAGGAAAGTCTTTGGTATGCATAATGTTGATGCCACCTGTTACCTCTCAGATGAACTGTAAGGCTGTCCTCTCACCATGGCCCAGGGCACATGGCTTACCATTGGAGGGGCAGCCAAGTGACCTTCCCAGCGTCTTGGAGGAAAGTCATAAAATGGCTTGGATTGGAAGGGACCTTAAAGATCATCTAGGTCCAAAGCTGACCAGCTGAAGTGTTCTCCCTTACTGTCTATTAAGGGTTGCCAAAAGTGTTTTTGTGGTAACCATGGTAGGAGTATCCTGATCCTGTGACCCAGCTTGCTCCCCTCCCTTGGAAGTCTTCAGCCAACACAATGAGGATTACAACTATGAAAATGTGTTCTGCTATGAGATTCTCACTCCTCCTTTTTCAGGAGGGAAATACCAGAAAAGACCCCAGATGACACTTTCCTATAATCAGAAAGAAAAAACCCAAACTCTGGGCAAAAGCTGCAACAAAGGTTAACACCAGTATAAATGCAGGTATGATCCATCTGTCTTTCTCTAAGGAATATTGACATTAATTTTGCAGAAGAAGAGTCTATGTGTTTTAAGTGCCTTCATCACACAGACACTGATGGGATCCCTACTGCTCACTGAGGCAGTGCATTTCACTCTCCTGTGAAGACACCACAGGTAGTTTATTCTCCTGACAGGCTGTTGCTTTATTATGAGATTTCTCACCCTTTGCACTGCAGCCAACAAATCCAAATTCCTCAGTAAAGTTTGGTCCAGTGTACCATGTGGAAGGGGTAAAAAGGTGTCATAAATTGTTTTCAGGGAGCATGGGAGATGGAAGATGAGTTGAACAGAAGCAAAGATGCTGTTGTAACACCAAATCTCAATCAAGGTATCACTGCTCAATCTCTACAGCTACCATTCAAGCCACTCTTCTCTTTGCAGGACCTGAGTGAGACCATCTGAGCTGGACTCTGGTCTTAGCATCCTATCCTACCTCATCTCCCCCAGCCAGGTGGGTTTGAATCCTTTCAGAGTTGTTGAGCATGGAGGATTTGCCTGATTTATTTAGATTTCATACAGAATAGAGATGTGAAGGATTCTGGTTTTCAGTGATTCTGTTGCCATGTCTCTGCCTGTCTTTGATGTAACTCAATCTCTGTGAGCTTTCTGCACTGGCATCTGACCAAGAGGCTCACAGGACTGTTTCCAGAGTTTTCTCCCCTTTATCCTGTGCAGATTGGAGCAACAGGTCTCTGGAAAAGCCATTGGAAAATAAACCTGCTCTGGTGCCTACTATAAAATTTGGTTCTGTTCAGATTAACTCTGAATTCTAGACATTCAAAACCAATGCAAATGGTTTAAAAGCCATTTATCTGCACAGTGATGAAAGGACAAAATTCTTTGGCAAGGTTGGAAGCTTCCTTTCATATCTCATATACTTTAACTACCACATTTACAATGCCTTTAGTACCTTATATTTTACATTCAGCACTTGCTATTTTTCACTTCTGCTCCAGCAGCAGAGCACAGAAACCAACTTTCACCTTCATGAGAGAGGTGAGACATCATTCCATATTTAGAGATCTGTGTTCTGGATCAATGAGCAACATCCATTCTGGCACTTACTCATCCCCACTACTACACACATAGATTGGCATTCACACACTGACTACATTTCAGCTCTTATTCAGCAAAAGAGCCACTGGTCAGAGATATTCCTAATGCATTACCACTGGCTTTTTAAGAAATATTGCTTGAATACTGGTTGGGCTGCTGGTACAATGTAAGACATGAAACTGAGGACAGCCCCTGCATTGAAGAGCTTGCTCAGCTCTGGACTGGTGTCTCTTCAAACAAAAGACTGTCCTTGCAATGCAAATTAGTCTTGGCATTTAACATTAAAAACCCCTATATTTGTTTCTGGAGATTTGTTTCTTCTGGACTCTGAGGACAAAGAAAAAGGAAACACGGAGGAAATGAAGAAGCTGAATGAGAGCTGAATACCAGGAATGAGGTATTTTCCTCTCTAATTCTATTGCAAATTATGCAATAAATGGAACCAGAAATGACCAGGTAGTTTCCTTTTCTGCAGCTTTTTCAGAACTGTGTGTGCTAACAGGCAGGCCACCCACATGTGAACTGAGAAACTGTTCATCGCAGGCAAGGGGCTTATACCCTGATCAATGTGCTGGAAATCCTCCTCCCCAAGGTGTGACTATAACATAGTCACATATAACATTCTTTCATGTTTGAGAATGACCCATTACTAACCCCTCTCTCCCATCCATCTGGGAGGAGAGTAGTTCATGTATAATTGGGATGCTCTCATGGATCTTGCTGTTTAATTCCTAAGCCTCAGTTTTCCCACCTATAAAAGTGGCTATTAGGAGAACTTCTGTAGGGTTTTTAGGTTTTGGGGAAACTGAAAAATGCAGTTGAAAATTGCTGTCTTTTAGTGAAGGGTGTGGCAACATCATTTTCTGTCATCACAAAAGAGAGTAGGGCTACAAAAGAAGACAAGTCATTTGAGTGGGAAATTAGTGAATAGCATAATCTGGAGGCCTCCCAGTACGGATTCTCCAGAGGCTAATAAAGTTGTTGCTCTCACACAGCCAACTGCCCATTTGGGAGAGTCCTAATTTGAATTTTTCTTCTGCTCCCAGTCTGGAGGGGAGGGGATTTAGCTTCATACAGAAATTGTTAAGAAATCCAGCACAACTCTTGCTCAGACTGACCAGACCAGATATTTTGCAGTAGAGCATAAGCTGTCCCTGCATAAATATTTCCCTCAGGAAATATGATGTTCAGACTTGAGACCACTGAGAATCAGTTGTTCCTCAAAACTCTAGGCTTATTTTATCTCTGGTTTTAAAAATAATAGGAAGAGTTTAAAGCCCTGCAGAAGTGCCCCAAATCCTGTCCAAGTTTACCATCACAAAATAAAAGGTACAGGACAAAGCTGGAGATACATAAAAATAAAGGGCCATTCCTAAAAGCTTGACTCTCTGCCCGAGTTTTGTTTAGTGTTAAATGCCAACCTTCAATTTCTTTGTAAAAGGTTCTCCAAAGAAATCACACCTCTGTTCCAACAAGTAAATCAAGATAAATTGAATTTTGATCCTTTTTATTTGGGTAAGGCACTTAGCATTGAATCAAATTCCTTGCAAACAAAGTCTCTTGATAATGAGGAATCCGTCTGGCTGTGCAGAGTCCTGTCTGTTCCAGATCTCAGAAGCTGCTTTTCAATGTCAGAAGTGAGATGGTTGTTGGTATCAGCAGTTGATTTTAATCATCACAGAAACATAGAACGGTTTGGGCTGGAAGGGACCTCTAAAAGTCATCTCATTCCACCCCCTGCCATGGGCAGGGATATCTTCCACTAGACCAGGTTGCTCCAAGCCTCATCCAGCCTGTCCTTGGACACTCCCAAAGATGGGGCAGCCACACGTTCTCTGGGCATCCTGTGCCAGTGTTTTACCACCCTCACAGTAAAAACCTTATTCCTTATAAGTAATCTAAAGATCTTGTAGGAGCATGTTGGGCTCAGTGAACCATGCTGACCTCTTTCAGTGTTGCTCTGCCTTCCAATTGCACATGGGGTGTGAGTCTGCTGCAGCAGCAGATGTCCTGGCTTGGAACATCAGGGAGCAACCTGCAGCTGTCAGGATCACCTCTGGATCCTTCCATGCTCCTGCATCCTGGACAAACATAACACCCTCACTCATTGCTGTGAGCCCCCAAGAAGACAGAATTGACCTTGAAGAGGTGCACATTGTGTGTGTTTATGACTGCTTCCTGAAATGCATGGGTTTAAGATTGTCAAATGCACTGGAAGAGGTTTTTAAGCTCGTTTTTTTAATTACTACAGGGCTCTGAATTACTACGGTAATTTTTTCTCTGATACATCACAGAAAACTGCCTTAACAGTCCTCAAACAACATTAGATGTCACTTCCATTAGATGACATTTCCAGTGTGCACTTCGAGGACACTTTTTAAGAATTAAAGGTAAAACTTTGAGTAAAACTTCCATGTAAAAATAGTTCAGATAAACCTCAAAAGATTTAACAAATATAGAATGACCAGGGTAGTAAAATGGATACATGTGAGTGAACCTAAAGGGGTTTTATTTTCCTTAATTCCAGTTGAACAGTCCATTATGTCTTTTCCTGGAGCCTGCAGACTTGAAAACCAGTCGCAAGCTGAACTGAAGTGGTTGGGATATGTGATCTATAAACATTAGGGTAGCTAAAGCATGAAAGCAGATGATGTGAGGTTGGGTTTATGACACTGATGCTATCTCCTTTTCTTTCAGAATTGCCTGGAGTTATGAGATGGAGCCTTCTGGATTGTATAAATGTTACATAGTTTAGTGAGTGTATGAAAGAGGAGTCAGTCTTGAGAGCATGAGGGCATTGGCTGCTGTTCCTCCTGAGGTCCTGGGACTGCAGATCTGTGAAGTGAGCAAAAGGGGGAACATTTTGTTTTGTTTTGTTTCCTTTTGTTTTGTTTTCTTTTGTTTTTGAAAGATCCAGCCATTCCTCTGATATTGCCCAGGTGTGGATTTGAAGCCCTAATTCACTGTGGGCAACAGGAGCTTTTTCACTCACTGCAGTGAAACTGAGACCCTAAATCACCAGTTCCTTTTAACTAGGGACACATGGATTGTTTTACTATTCAGTGAAGCAAACCCTTGTAGTAGGTTTGCAGTTCAGCTGATGGCCCTCTGGGTGTGAAAGAGACATGATCCACTAACCCACAAAGAAAAGCCCCCAAGGATCCCCCAGCTGATGGAAACAGGTGATGGTTCCATGTAAATCAGTAGATCAGCAGAGTCATGCTGATTACCAGCAGCTCCAGGTCTGGTTCTGATGGCAGCCAAGCTTCTTCACCTCTGGGTGACTGAGTGTTGTCTCCATTCCCAGAGGCTCAGATCTGGATCTCATTGTGCTGGATCTAGGTCAAGCACTGAAGGCATCCTGTGACCTAGCATTCCCTGTTGTCTCCATCTGCACCTTCATTAACTTTGAACGTTGCAATTATGACATTACTGCAGGGTATTGCTGCTCTCTTGGGCAGAGAAGCTGAGTCAGCCAGAGAGCTGAATAGAATTGAAGTACTCAAGAAAATGATTGAGGGCTATGTCTGTCACTGCATGTGCATGAACATGAACATGTGTGTGCTTTCCTAGTTTTGCTCTAAGAACCATCTTCAACCACTCTTCTACTCTTCTACAGCCACCATCCTTAAACAAACTCCTTTTTTGCAGCTTCTGCTCTTCTCTTCTAATTGCTTTTCCCTGCTCTTCTCTTCTAATTGCTCTTCCACATTTGGGTCCAGCCTTGCATGGACTTCTCTCCCACCACTGCATCCATGGCTACCCCCACTACCCTCCCTGTCACTGAGATTTGTTGGCCTCAAGACCTGGGAGAGGAATTTCTTCCATATCTTCTGCTGTTCATGCAATGACCTCCACCTCCCCATGTTCCAGGTCCTCCCACCTAATCCAACTCCCTTCTGCACATTAGGCTTCCTCCAGAAGACTCAGCAGTGCTAACCCTTCATCCATTAAATGCTTTCCCTGTCCCAGCAACGTGTAAGTGTGGAATGATAGATTAAAATAATGCTAAATGAATACCTGATGTGGGCTTCCCAGAGTGCCACTCCTTATAAAACCAGAAAACTCAGCAGCTGAACTCTTCGGGGCAGGATCTGTTTTGTATTTATATCCTGTAAATTTTCAAATCCATTGCTGGTTCTAACAAATGAATAGTTATGATTAATCACCTATCATTTTGGGCCTGATCCAGCTTTGATTACATCAGTGGGAGCCATTCCATGTGCTGCATGGGAGTTGGATCAGACCCATAATCCAGCCTCTTTTTAGATCAGTGCTGTCCTTGAGGGGACTTTATCTTGTCTGTTTAAGGTGTTTGCATTTGGGCAGTTTCCCCTGCTTTTGTGAAGGTAACATAAAGCGACACATCAAATCTGGAGATGTGACCACCAGGGACCTCCAGAAACTGGTGTTTGGGGTCTGAGAGGTTGTCATATTTCACATCTTTATTCACTTCATGAATATTAGCAACATGAGGCTGGTGAAATGATGTAGACTGTGAAATAAAACCTCCCCATGACAAGGATGGAAAATTCAAATATCTTAAAGCCAGCCTGGGCAGTGCTCTTGTGATATGGCACTGCAGCTCGGAGAAGGTGACTGAAGAAAAGATGCCAGTGTGCCTTTTTTGGTCCCCTAATCACATGGGGGTTTTAATTAGCATCAAAATTGCAACTCTTAATCCTTTTATATACAGCCGAAAACAATGAAAAAGCAACTCCAGGCACGAATGGCTCTCAGGTGATGTAGCTCAAGCAACTAAAAACTGAATATATGATCAGGTGGCAGGGTTTACATGCATGCCCCTAGAGCACATTCGCTTTTCTGCCATTTGGTTTAAGGACACCGTCCTTGAACCTTATAAGGAAAATACAATAAGGAATCCAGCAGACAACCGAAGAATAAATCATGGTTTTATGTGCATGGAGAAGATCCAGAACATCATCCAATCCTCCAGACACCTCTGTCCCTCTGGTAACATGGCAAAAGGGTTCCCTCTGTAACAAGATATGCTCTTCATCACCACACCAGCAATGAAGCAACATCTCACATTCTGCCAGACACCTGGCCAAATTCTTCCACCTCTGACCCCTTGATGAACACCCCTATCTTCAGTGAGAAATACTTTCTGAGATTTTCACATGAGGCAGAGTTGTTCCTCATTGAGTATAAATCCTGCTGCTGCTGCAGGAAATATCTGTAAATTAAATACTTTCCTAAAATGGATTCAACTGCCTGGGAAAGTGCAGGCACAGCTCATGAGCTAGCCTCAAATATTTATGTATAAGAGATAGTAGGTGAAATATTTACTGTCTCCACCCATGTTAGGAAGGATCTATCTATCTGAATATGCTCATATGCCTTATGTTGGCATCCAATCACTCCTTCAGCATTAAAGATCTCAGCAGATCATCCATGTGAAGTAAGGTGTGAGGTATTATCATCATTATGTGGAGAAGTAGCTGATGAATACAGAGATTGTCCTGCCAAAAATATCTCTGCTTGCCCAGTTAATGGATTAATTCCCAGAGGTGCTGGTCCCTCCACCGAAGTGGAGTCCTGGGAGTGGTAATGAATTGTTGTGAACCCAGCTTTGACAAGGGCTACCTTCATTTGTGCTCCTCTCAAAGCTGACACAGAGCACTGATGGTGCCAATCCCCAAATCTGGAAACATTTTTCTGATTGGTACCTAAGCTGGGAGTGATGGAGATACTCCCACCTTGGCTGTTCAGAGTGTGAGGTCCAGCATGAAAATCCTCCAGGGAACAGACAGTCTTGTGTGCCACAACTCCTGGGCCATGCCAGAGAACCTTCTCAAAATAGATTTTGTTCCTGTTAAGAGCCTCTCAAAGAATTTGTCAGTTCCTGCTTACTGAAATAATGTAAAAAGCAAGGCTTAACCCCATAAACAAACAGAGGGATTTTTTTTTCATGAGTTATTGTCTTATGAAGCAGCACAATAAACTTGAAATTTGAATTCCAGGATGTCAGAAACCAGGGAGGCAGTGACGACTCTCTGATACAAAGGGAAGCACCTCCCAATCAGAGGTTTTAACAGTAGAAATGCATCTTTCCTCTGCTGAGTTTCAGTGCCAGCAGTCTGCAGGCAGCATTCAGAAATGCTGTGCTGCTTTAAATCCCAGTTTCAGATTTGTATTTCTGCAGAATCATAGAATCAGAGTTTGTGTTGGAACAGACCTCTTGGAGGTCACCCAGTCAAGCCTTCTCCTCTGACCAGGTCTAATTAGGCCTGGTTTCTCAGGGACTTGACCAGTCCAATTTTGAGGAACTCGAAGGATGGAGATTCAGTTGGGAACAAGCCATCCTTTAGATGAGTCCATTCATGGGGATAATTTTTGGATTTGTTCAGGCAGTTCAAGGAAAAGGAAAGATGTTTTGTTGGCAGATGCTGTGTTATCTGGGCCTGAAAGTCCTGGGTGTCAAGACTCAGGTCAGGTCAGGTCTAGCTCCAGCAGAAACTAACACTGGATCCCACTGAGACCAAACATATTCCCCTTACTCAGGTTTGTCAGCACATATAGCTGTGGCAGAAGGTTTTTAATGGTCTCATAACCACTTTTGAGGGTAAATTACTGCAGATTCTAGATCAGGCAAGATGTTTGCTCCTCACAGAGTTGTATTACTTCTTCAAGAGTTTCAGATATACTGGGGCATTTTGGTTGGCAAGTCAGATGAGGGATAAGCAGTTTCTGGGGTGCCCTTTTCCCCTGGTTCTTCTCTGGTACCATGAAATCATCCTCTGGAGCTTGCAGAATAAATGAACCAGCTAAAGACCTGAAAGGTATTGATCAAATCCCTTTACTCAGCCTTGAGATGAAAAAGGAAACAAAATTTATTGGGAAGATTCTTCTATAAACATTTCAAAATTGTAGGTGCTAAACAACCCTTTGCTCTGAGTGGTAAAGGGATGTTTTTCTTGTCTCTCCTCTCCTCTGAAGACAAGAGAAATCTGTCTCACCACTTTTTCTTGTCTTCTGAGCAACTGAAGAGCAATTCTGTGCCATGCTACATCTCAAAGAGTGGAATATCTTTAAGTCAACCTCATCCTCATGAGAAATCACTGTCATTAGCCTGGCAGCTGATCTGGGTGTTTGGAAAGGAGATTGAGTCCACACAGAGAGCAAAATTATATTTTATCCTGAAATAAATGAGTGCCAAAGCATTTACCTATGTATTTTCTTTTTGCTCTGAGACTGTGCAGTCCAGTCCATGGAAAACACTTTTTTCCTGCTTCTTGATATCTGCCAGGGAGGCTATTTGCACAGATTTTTCACTGCTTTGTTTTTGTTTCCCCTGAAAGGATACATGCTAAATCTTCAGGGTCAAACAAGTGTTTTGCTTGAGACTCAACATGCTCATTAACTAATTGTGCTGGCATGGAAATGCTTCAAGATAACAAAAGGCAGCCTGGATCACGGCTGGGTGGAAACAGGAAATATTGTCATACAGAAGGAGAACTTTCAGGACAGACACACTCTCCCTTCTCGCAAGTCAGTGTTGGAGCCGGCACTGGGAAATTATTGCAGTGCTCATGTCAAGCCATGATGTGTCTTTAGATCATGCTGAAATGGAACTTCTTGGCAGCCTGCAATAGGCACAGTGGTTTGAACACTGGCAGTCACTGTGAAAAGGAAGAAGAAGGTAGCAAAGTCCCAGGATGGAAGAAGATGAAGGCAGGTGTGATTCAGAGGAACCAGGATTTGCAGAGTCAGGAGGAGTTTGTGTGTCACTGCTTTTTTTCAACATACCTGGTGTGTGCGTTGGGAACGCCATTTTACGGGCAGGGTCTTCGAGGAGTTGTGAAGTCACTTGGTTTCTTGACATGTTTTGGTAAAAGACAAGCGTCTGCTCCTGATCAGACTGGGTCCTGCATCAGGGTCTTGGTCTAGTTGATCATGGCATTGCCAAAACCTCGTAAGAAAATTAATTGATGAAAAACAGTTCAGATGGGAGAAAATCAAGTTAGTTTTTGATGGTCTTGCTTGCTTCCTTTCTCTATTAGATGCTCTCATATCCTTTCTCTGTGGAATTACCTGGGCTATGCAGAGCCCACATGTTGTGAGAGCCAGGCAGAGAATGATTACTTCACTGCTGGGGAGGATTTTTTATCCTAGAATTTGATATTACTCCTGATTTCATATGGAAAGGAAAGTATTAGAACTTGGCTTCAAAAAAGCAAACCAACAACCAGAGGATGCCCTGTCCAGCTCTGCCCTGGAGCCAGCAGCTTTGTGCTGGTCAATCTTAAAGACTTTCCCAGGGATGTCAGCTGGGGAAGTGATGGGCAATCCTCAAAGTGAGGGAGTCTGGAGATCAGACATTAAGCCTTTCTGAGGTGTGCATTCCCCAGAAGGCCACCTAGCCCAGCAAGTAGGAAGGTTTTCTCAGGCCCCATTCTCAGAAGAATTCCAGTCAAGTTGAATGTCCATCCCTAAAACATTGCTCAGAGTTGCTGTGGCTGCCATCCCTGGAAGTGTTCAAGGCCAGGTCGGACAGGGCTTGGAGCAACCTGGTCTAGTGGAAGGTGTCTCTTGCCCATGGCAGGGGATTGGAACTGGATGATCACTAAGATCCCTTCCAACTCAAACCATTCCATGATTCTAAAATGCTTTGATTTCAGCAATTCTAACAAGGATTGTTAGAACAATTTCTACAATTAATAAAAAATATAAAAAACAATGAATTAATAAATAAAAAAGTTAACAAGTTCTAGCAAAAACAGGATCTGCTGATGTGTTCTAGCTTTCTCTATGTTGTTTTTCCTTTGCACATCTGCGCTATTGGGATGTCGTGAACCCTCCTGAAAGTTTTGCATTGAAAGGGGTGAGGGAGAAGATGAGATGACCATGTCTAAATGAGAAATAATGAATGCTGCATGTGATCCAGATGTCATCTTGCACCTTCCTTGCTGGACACACAATGTCATCATGGAAAATACAGAGGTTTCCCTTCCCCTAGCAATGGTCCAGTTTTCCTCTTCATTCTTTTTTAAACATATCCTCTGCTCATCTCCAAGCTATGGCACCAGTACACAAGGAAACATATGCTGAGGGGTCTGTTCTGGCAAATTCAGGGCCACTTTGCAGACCTTCATAAACGTAAAAAGTGCTGCAGGGGGAAAAACCCAAATCCTTGAAAATTAAAACCTTCTCCTAAGATTCTTCTTCTATAGGCAATTTACTTCACAATAAAACATTATCTGGGACTGTTTGCTTGCAGAAACAAATTAAGGAGTACTTTGAAGGATCTGGAGCCCATTATTGAGGTGTAAGAAATCAAATCTTTGTAATCAGGACAAAAATAGGAAGCAGATCCAGACGTTAAACAAACCAAACATTCAGATCATCCTGTGACACAAATATGAGTCCTAAGAGGAGTAGAAACATTTTGGCCAGACTGAGGCTTGATTTTCAAGTTATTCTGGGGAAAAAATAGGGACAGGAAAGAATAAACCAGGCTTTGAGCTCAGCTGAGTCTTAGCCAAAGATCTGCAAGAATTCAGGGTCAGATTTGGGGAATCCAGGATGATGGATGAGGTAGGAACCATGTCAGACAATGAGTTTGATGTAGTCTGAGGTGCCAGACAATGAGCTTTTAGTGTCTTCAGCACACAGTTGGGACATATGGCTATTCCTTCCAGCAGCTAGCATAGTTTGCTGCTCTTTTTTATAGCTGCATGGATCTGACAGCTAGTGAGAATGTTTCTGGAGCTTGAAGAGATAAACAGAGCTAATGTGGGTTCAGCTAAGTGTTTATCTGGACTTAGGCTATGCACAACTGCATACAATGACAGTGGTACCATCAGCTCCATCAGGAAGGGTTCATTCAATGTGTGGTTCATTACAGGCAGGTCTCATTGAGTCTGAGATGTAAAATATCTCATTACCAAATGAACAAGAAATTAACTGGACAGATTCACAGCACCATCGGCTCAAACTCAATTTAAGGAGGAGCCAAAATAGACCTCTGAAAATTCTTCATTTAATGCACAAAGGTTTCTGGAGTAAATGGATCTGCCTCTCAATTTTCTGTCTCTTCAGTCTTTGCTAATCAATGACGACTGGAAACAAGATCCCAGACTCTGCAAGAAGCCCTGTGCTCCTGATGCTACATCCCTAACATTGTTCCTATGGAGATCATCTTTATTTCTATAGCAACTACTTGCAGTGGCACAGTGGATGATGACTTCTGAAGGAGAACTAACAACAGCAGACAAAATCCCAAAGGAACCATTTGATTTTCTTGTGCCATAAAAGACACAGTTTCAAGAGGAATAAGAAGAAAGAGCACCAGATGACAACATGGATGCAGACTTGTTTTGAAAACAGATAGCTTATTTTGTTTTGATGGGATATGAATTTCTTAATATCCTGCTCTGAAGTGTTTGTGGAGTATAGGCAGTCACAAATGAATCATTGAGACCAGATCATGAGGCATAGGATAAAATGGGACCCCTTGGGTTAAAAACTCCAGTTCTGTGTTCATCATACTTAATCATATTATTTAAATTAATTCATTAAATGGTCAGCACCATCTGAAAACATATTAATTTCTCACACAGCCCTGACTGTTGTTCTGGATCCTCCAAATTCTGCACATGAGAAATAGTCTACTTTCTAATCTCACTTTATTAGTCAACAAGTTATGGCCATTTATGCTATATTTTTTAGACATATGGAAGCCAAATATCTCACAGTTTTCTTTCTCAAGGTGACTAAAATAAAATAAACACAGAAAGTAAGTCAATGTAACATAAAGTTAAATCATATGAAAGTGTTCCTTTGCTATTATTAAATGAATGTCTGACCAAAACCTTCACATCTGAACAGTCTTGAAATTTAAGGCAGATGGGATCTAGCTCTGTATTAATTGCATGATCTTCCCTGCTTAATAACCTCATGTCTTGAGGAAAACCCTGTGTGCCAAACGCCCAGAAATAACCCAAAATGAGCTCCTGGAGGAAATGCAGAATGCAGTGGGATTTGGGGAAGAGATTAGCATTCCACTGGCACTTTAAATTGCCTGAAGCCAACTCTAATGTGAAACATGTATATATTCTCCACCTCTGGCTGTAGTTTCCCACTTTCCACTCCCTCCTTGGACCAGCATGGATATTTTGTTCAGTGAATCAGTGTGAGAGACTGATCCAGTTTCAAACAAGCAACACTGGTGCAAAATCGTTGGGGAGAGAAATAGGAGATAGTTTTGATATACCTTATGTGCTTTAGGATAGACTGAATCATATTTCCTGAAGTGTCTCTTGTCATGAACTAGGGTGTGGCCCAAACATTGTTCCAACATCGACTCTCACACCTCCGGGTGGTGTGATGGGCACACTTCCACCTCTCTGGGATCTTGTTAGAGTATAGGCAATATTGTTTTGTGGTTTATCTCCCAGCTGAAGTCACCTACTGAATGAGCGCTGAGCCCTGCAGAAGTCTGTTAATGCCACTTTTCATGATCTAAACAACATAAAGAAATCAATGCCAAATATGTACTGAAATGGGCTATGGCAAAAGATGCATGATTTAGTAATGTGAAGCATAGCAAGCTCCTGTCAACTGTCTTCAACACCTCTGGCAATCAGGCACCATATGCCCCCAAAAGTGAGGCACGTCAACTCAGCTGTCATTTCTGAATGCATTGGCCTAGGGCCCAACATCTATACATTATTGAGCAACCAGTCCAGCCAAAATCATTTAGCAAATCAGTGATTGGCATCATAAATGTATGTATGGCACCATGAATGTTATTCATGGTATACAACACAGAGAACAGAGCACGTTAGTAAGAAACAGGAGTGCTTCACAGTGCAAGACAATACCAGCAGGAGTTGTTTAACAAACAGAAAATGACATGTAGTTATTAGAGCTGGAGTTTTTCCTTTGGCTAGTGAGATTTCTCACCATCTTGGAGAGCTTTGAAAAAGAGCAGGAGGAGGCTTGATGAATGTCGTGTGGGGGAGTGTTGTGCAAAAGAAGGTTTGACAGGCTGAGCAAGCCAAGCAAACGAAGAGCGTAGCCAAAGCAGAGACAGAAGGGAGCAAGAGGGAAGAGACTGTGTGGGAGATGAGAGGAGAGGCTTGACTTCAGCATGAAAGAGGTCCCTCAACCCATGATGGTCCACATCACTCTGTGTGGGAGGCTAGAAGATCCTTGCACTTCTGTGTAGACCAAGGTGCTGCAAAGCTTTGGGCTGCCACCACAAAACACCTGCCTGCCTCTCACCAGTCCCCTCATGTGACCCCACCAGCTTTCACAAAGAGGTGTGTCCATGGGGAAGGGTGCATGGGGCCTACTCTGCTAGAAGGAGAGCTGCTGGGTCGATACCACCACCACAACCATAATTTCATCAGAGCAAGTGATGAGCTTTGAGCATTTGAGGAAGAGGCTCAAGGTAACACTGGCAAAATGGTTTCTTTGCTGAATGGACTGCACAGCTGCCAGGAGTAGTTGCAAGTAAGGTTATAAACAGCATTTGTGAGCATGTTTTTTGATTGGCTAGTCTGTGTGGACTGAGTGTTGGGGAAGAGAAACATTAATTTGCAAAGTTCAACCTACTATGCAATGCAGGGAAAAGCAATCCCTGATTTTTACACTTTATCTCTCTGAAGAATCACAGTGCACCAATACCATAACTTTCATGCCATCTTTTGCAGGGATTTCCAACCTTCACAGCTGCTGTTGCCTTCTAACTTTCTCCCTCTGTAAACATTTCTTGCCATTCATCCCTTTTCTCCCTGATAATGGGCCTCTCACCATGCTCTGAGTTGTACCCACCACTTTCATCACTGTGCTGCCAAATCTGGCAGGACCAGTGCAGATCCCAAGCTGAAAAGCCTGATGCTTAGTCTGCAGTGTTTGTCCATGTCCTTGTGAGTGCTGGGAGCTGCAGCTCTTCATCAGGATGGTTCTCAAACTTCTTGAATACTTGGACCAAAAGATATTTGTGGGTTATCAGTTACCTTGAACCACCAAACCTTGAAGTGAAATAGTTCTTCGGTGCAATTCCACAGAGCAGGTATTATGGACTTGTAAGCCTGACTTTTGTGATTTAACTCTATGTTTATCCCCCTAAACAATGTTGTTAGCTTCAATGAAAGCTCTCCTCAGTTCTGCAGAAATAAGTATTTTGAATATTAGCCTCTGGCTATGCTAGGGTGCCCTAGAGGTGCTGCAAATTACTCTGACCTAAGTAGGGATAGAGAGAAAATGGAAGGCCTTAAGGCTGTGTTGCTTGTTTCATCATTATCACAGATCCAAAGCAAGAACCATCAAGGTTTTATTTTTCACCTCCTGTTGTTGTGTCTTTGTACCAACATCCCTAAGAAAGATTGTGAGAAATCTGTAACAATAGTTCCTTGGAGATGATGGGAGCTTGGGTGATGAATCCAGCTCTTGCTGGGTCAGTGTGATAGTGAATGTTAAAGACAACAGACTGGCAAATGAGACAACTGCTGCAAGCCTGCATAGTGGGCTAATTATTTCAATATTTCCCTCTTTATAATTGCTGCTCTAGATGTTCTCTATTGACTGTTTCCAGAAAGAGGGAACAGGGACTGTAGACTGATCCAGTGTTATAGATCCAAATCTCTTGGATGGTATTCTTAAACAGCTCCTTGTTTCTTTGTGATGGGTTGTGTAATTTGTTAGCCCTCTGTGTGTCTGTATGCACCCATGCACACAAGTGCATGGATGGGCAAATTTAACAGACTCACTGCTGTGAAGATGATCTGGAAAAAACACAGATCTCAACATCCAACTAGAATAAGTCACATAGCAATTGATGCAATCTTTTCCATCACAGACTCTCAAAGCATTTTAAGGTATTAGTATTTTCAATCCCATCTAAAATAATAGCTTCAAAGGAGTAGCACCAAGTCCAGTCTATGTCTAGAAGACTTGATGAGAAAAACCATGTTTTCTCCCTCCTTTCTGATGCTCTCAAACTGCACTTGTATATTGCTCTATTTTATCTATCTGTTGGCCAGTAACGAACAGAAAGATTTCACTCCATTTTTGCACTCTGCAGACACAGATCTAATCCCCATGGCCCTCCCTTCTCTGATTCATGAGAGCAGACCAGCCCTGCAACCTTCTCCTTTTTTTAACACTGCACCTGCACATCACGGCTAACAGATTTAGCTGCTTTCCTGCAATAACTCATAAGATCTCTTTCCTAGGCAGCCACACCTTTACATTAGCAGATATTTCCCCTACTGGTGCTTTGCTCTCTGGCTCATTTTTTGACTGCCCTCAGCCTTTCCGCAGATGCTGAAATGATCTAAATCCTGTGGTAACAGACTGTGCTGTGTCTGTGGTGTACTTAACTCCTAAGGCAGCATCACATTGGGCTTCGCTGCTCTCCGTCCCATTAGCTCCACCATTGCTGTTAGGAAAAGCACTCCTACAGCTGAGGTGCAATTTACATATCCAGGAAAACTCCACTGGCAACTTCTTTCCCATCAGCAGTAGTTCTACTCTTGTTTACCTTCTGACCTGCTTTTGTCTAGAATTCTTTTTATTGGGACACTTTTTGTGTCTCTGATCTGGGCTCAAGACCCTGATTACATGCTCTTTTTAAAGAAAAAAGACCTCTGAGAAAAAGTATCATCTCTATCTCTATCTCTATCTCTATCTCTATCTCTATCTCTATCTCTATCTCTATCATCTCTACCTCTATCTCTATTTCTATCTCTATCTCTATCTCTGTATCTCTGTCTCATCTCTTTCTACCTCTATCTCTTTATGTCTATCTCTATTCTATATCCTCTACATCTTTCTCTCTCAGTTATACCAGGGCCCAGCACAGCTGGTGAACTACATCTGAGTTAAGGGATTGCCTTCATGACCTGCTACAAGAGCTTATGTCCCAGTACCTTCTTAGCTGAAGCAGACAATGACTTAAGGAGAATTTGGCCCTGAAATGCATGTCATGCCATTTCCAAGGTGGTCTTACTCCCATGTGGAGGCTCTGATTTTCCTTCATGTCTGAAAGCTAGAGCAGCAAGGAGACATTTGTACTTAAAAGTCTCAGCTTAGAAAAGGGATCTGGTATGAGGAATTCCTTTATTTTATAACAGGAAAAGGAAAGAGAACAGCTAAGCACAGCTCACCACCAGCACTCAACTATACAGTATTTTCTTTTCAAGATGGCCACTAAGATAGGAGAGCTTTGAAGAAAACTGGCCGCTTCCAGCCACAACACTATTAGACAGAGCCAGGGCCCTTTGTGCTCTGTTGGCTCTCTGGAGAGAAGCAAATAGTATGGGATTTGGCCACAGAGTTAGGTGTTTAGTGAAAAAAACAACCACTGTTGCTTCTGCACAAACTGAAAGCTGGGACAAGAGCCTCAGTGCATTTTCAAACAAGGAGGGAACAGAGCTGAGGTGAGTCCTTAAGCTGGGAAACCTCCTGGCATTGTTTTATAGAGTTAATGGTCAAGGTAAGCTGCAGTCACTATGTGATCCAGAGACTTTGCAGATGTCTGTGGTCTCCCACATCTGGCTATCACATCCTTTACCTTCAGCTCAGGTCTGAGCTTTGTGCCTACTTTCAGATGGAGTCAGACACACATCTTGGGGAAACCCTGTATAGATGTAAAATTACCTTACATCACTGATATGAAAGGGAAGCATTGATTTACACTGGCAGAGGATTTATATACAACTTGCTAACCTGAAGTAAGATTGTAGAAGGCAAGGAATCCAATATATGGAAAGAATAGTGATTAAAAGCAGTTTTATAGCTAAAGCATGCTTTTCTCACCCAAACCAAATTGTGGAAGCATTGTTCACACACCTAACATGCAATTAAAAAAGATCTAAACCAATTGATGTATCTCTGCATTGCAATCAGTATTGCTAAGGCATTTTATCGGGTATTCAAAATCAACAGTGCACTGCTCATGTGTGACACACCTGCTGGGGTTTTATGTTCTGTGATCATTATTGTAAAAGATGCTGTTTGAGAAAGAAAATTCTGGTTTCATCACTTCTGAAGTCAGATGTAGACGTTAGGAAGCCCTAGTGGGTCTTTAACATGGAATCATATAATGGCTTTGGTTGGAATGGACCTTCAAAACCAACTCTTTCCAAACCTCTGCCATGAGCAGGGACACCTTCCACTAGACCAGTTTGCTCCAAGCCCTATCTGACCTGGCCTTCCAGGGATGAGGCAGCCACAGCTTCTCTGGGCAAGAATTTCTTCCCAGTATCTAATCTAACCCTCTGGTAGTTTAAAGTCATTATCCCTTGACCTTTTCTTTCTGTCTTGAAAAGAAAGACAGCCCAGCATTTCACCATTAAGCTTCTTGATATTAGTCAGATTGATACTCGTGATCAGAGTGCACTGACAAAATGTCCCAAAACCTCACTGTAATGATCCCTGTACCACCTGGAGATCCACTGAAGCTCTGGGATGAGACAGCCCATAGAGTTTATTTCTCTTTTAGATGTGCTTCAAATCCTACTGAGGCCAGCCAGGGACTTCTCACTGAATCAGGCCATCTGCCTCATTCTCTATCAGCAATTCACTGCCTGCAGGGAGTGAATAAATCAGTCCAAGAAAGCTGGATCCAATTACTGGTTCTGCCACTTGCTTTCTCAGTAGGTTTATGGCCTATATTTCTCCTCTAATTCTTGTTCACTTTGGCTTATCCTTTTGACACCAAAGCAACATCAGTCTCCACTGGGATACTGAGATGCTTTTGTACTGCAGATACATGCCAAAGTAAAACACATATAATTCAATTATATAAAGTTCTCAGTAGTCCTTAGTTCCTCATTTTAAATAGCTTCACAACTTCATTCAAGAAGAGGCAGAATGGACCCCCTGACTTGCAGCAACTGACCATATAACGCAGTATCTTCAATGGGAATGTAAACAGCATAAACACATTTGCTTCTACCCTTGATCTGACCATTTCTGCATAGGAAACTTAATGACTGAAGTAAGTAAAGCTAGAAATGTCCAATGGATATGTCTTCCAAGGACTCATCTCATGCCCATAGTCATGTTTTGTGTCTGCCACATCATCTTTTGAGGAGATCCATGAGTTAACTGCTCACTTCATGGACCCACATACAGCTGGTGAAACTCACTGTGAAGTTCCTGAGTCAGCCTGTCCAGTGTTGCAAAGTTTGCAATAATTTCCCCAGGAAAGCATTTCAGCCAAGCGAGCATGCTGTGCGGAGTTCAAAGTTGGTGTATCTTAACACGTAACACTTAGGTCTTCAAACACTTCTATAAGCTGGTACCTCATGCCCCTTTCCCTGTAAAATGTCAGGCAGGCCCATGGCTGCAACCTGGATCTGGCTTGAGGCAATGCAGATCATAGCCTGGAAACTGAAAATCACCTCAGAATAAAAGGCTCTCAGATTGTCTGCCAGTGCCTCAAAAAATGAAATACAGTTCTACTCCTAAAATGTCGAAGGTATGTCAGTGTGAAGAGGAAAAAAAGGTGAAAAGTTTGAAAAGAGGTTTTGCTAGCAGTGAGGAAAATTTAACTCCTTTTACTTCATCTTCTTCTGCCTTTTCTGAGCTTGAAGCTTTGTTTCAGTGCTTTTCCCAAAACAATGGGAAAAAGGGTTAAAATGGAATGGGAGCAAATAGGTGTATATTTGCTTTGTATCAAAGAACCGTATGCATCAAGTGATGAAGCCCTTGCAAGTCTTTAACACCCTTCCCTATATCCTATCTCTGAAATTTCCTTCACCTCTCCTCGTTCAGCAGCCAGGACAGCAGCTGCTGGCTGTGCTCAGCTGTCTCACAGGTACAATCATGCTTGCTCTGAGTGACGCAGCTGAGGAGATTATAGTAATTTTTGGTTTCCTGGCACTTCTTTCAGTCCTGGGCACATTTCAAAAGACTCCAAACTTTGACTGACTCAAGGACTACAGGGCAGGAGAGGTGAAGGTAAGGGAAAGATGGGTTACCCAAATGAACATGATCAAATGATTGCTGCAGAGCTGGAGCAGGAGTGATGCAGCACATACTTCTGCATTGCTCCTTGGAGCCCCAGGCAGAGGCTGGACACACTGAGTTGTCTTAATCTCCTGAAAAGGACCTCCATGGATTTTCACAGACCAACACATCTCAGAGCTCCCCTCCTTTTCCCCTGGCTTCTCCACCATTCTCAATGCCCAGCCTTAGTAATATCCCAACAGGGGTGGCACCCCTTGATCATCCCACCACTACCCACCATCCAGCTCAGCCAGCAAAGAGATTTTTCTTCCTGCCACCTGAGCTCAAGGCACAGCCACTTGGCACGGGGCCAGCAAGGCTTCTATCACTAGATCCTCATTGGTTGCTCTTCCTCCAAGGGCCTCTCTCTGGCTCTCCTCCACTAATGTTCTCTGTGTCATTCCAAAACACTCAGCCAGCAACAGCGCTTATGTCTAGTGAGACCAGTGAGCAGTGGGTCAAGAGTGCACCCAAGCAGAATGTGGTGTAAATAACTGACTCCATCTGCTCTGGGTCAGAACAGCTTCAACTCATCAGAGGGAACCAAAGAGCCTTCACGGGAGGTGAAGGGGCTTTCTGAATCCATCTAGGGAGCTGGCACTGGAAGAAGCCAAACATGCTCTTAGTGTTTATGCTGTCAGGCGATGGGGTATTCATCTTCATCCCTAAACACATTCCTCACAGAACACTTCTGTGCTTCAAACTCTGTCACCGGGAGAGCAAAGGAAATGAAAACTGGGAGGATGTTGCTGAGCCCTCAAGCCTCGTGTACAGCAGCAACTGTTCCCACGCCTGGGATGCTCCTGAGAGGCATCAAGACATGGCACTGTGGTGCTTGGTTTTCATCATGCCACAGCTATGTAAAATTATATCCCTATCCACTTTCAGCTTGCTGCCATGTGGGGAAGGTGCAGGGAAGCAAAGGGGTGGTTGCAAATCCAAGCTGGAAATTTTCCTCCTTGGGTCCCCTCCAACAGGATCAAAATCTTAGAGCAATTCATTGAGAAAGGGATCGTGGCCATTGCTGTTGTTCAGGACATGTAGGTACCAAATAGAGATCTAAGCAGCACTACTCCTGCACTGTCACCTCTCCCCAGCCCCAGATATTAAAAACAAGCAAATTCAGAACTCTAGCAGCCTTTTTGGAATAAGGGTCCTCCTCCTCACCCTTCCTTCAGTAAATGGATCAAAATTTAGAACTCTAAATTGGAACTCAGCTTTGAAATCCAGGCTTGTTTTTGTGTCCCCAGTGCCAACACAAATATTTTCAAGAGAAATTTGGCATTTTGGATGTCTCCACTTTTTGAGGTTTGTCCGAAAAGAGATTCCACTAGAGCCCCAGTCCAATGCTGAACTCAACCCACCCATCATGTCCCTATGGTTTGTCTCAAGTTGAGTACCTTCTAAAATTAAGGTGCCACAAAATGGAAGCAAATTGTGCAAATTTGGCCACAGATGTTGAATTTGTCATGCAGTGCTCCTTTTCTCCCACAAACAGGATTTCTTTCAGTCCTCAAACTAGCCAGACACCATTCTTAATATTTTTAACATTTTTCTAAATACAATAAATTTACAAATTTAATATAATTTTTAATGCATGTTTTCAATGAAAGGCTACAACATGTAACCTCTGAAAACTGCTTTTCCCTTGCAAAAGTGATGTTTTCAGCTTCTTTTACCCAGAACCACCATGTCATTTTGACTGCTGTCAGTGTGACAAAGGAAGCAGAACTTTGGTTATGCATAGGGCAAGACCCTAGTATGAAAAATACCAGGGAATTTCCACAGGGACATCTGCCTGTCCTGAGTCCTCTCCTCTCCTCCTCTGCAGTTTGGATGAAGCTGATGGTGCAGCTCTATCAACTGATGTGCCTGAAGTAGCCACAAGCATCTTCCAGCTGTGATCACACAAGACACTGCTTTCCCTAAAAGAAATTGCACTGTCTGGGAGAAGCAAAATCACATCACTTGCAAGTCTTGATGGCAATTTAAGCCCTTCTTTGTTCCTCCTCTCACAAAGAACTGAAGTTTGTGATCACTTACTCTTTGTTGTTAGGTTATCGCCTCCTTGGTAATCTGGCATTTTTCTGCACCATGTCAAAATCCTTGAAACATTCAGTTGTTTCAGCTAGACTCGCTGGAAACTACATAGGATGAGCCTGAAAATAAACTCCCAGGACTAAATAAAGGAAGTACTTCTTGCACATCCCTTGATGTGCATCCCTTGTCATTCAGCAAAGTGAGGGAAGGTGTGATTTGCCATCTCCAATGGAGAACAAAGAAACAGGTCCTTTTAAATGTGATGTCAAGAAACCTTCTCCTTCCTCACTAATTTAGTAGCAGTACATGGTCCAAGCTTCTGGGGCAGCTTTGAGTTCTGGTCTTGAGTTGTCCCACATGGTAGACAGAAGAAGCTGAAATCTCTGGAAGAGATGTCCAACTTGCTCTGCTAAGAAGAACAGAGCAAAGCAGAACATGATTAAATTTGAAAGTGGTTTTGTCTTCTGGTTCCTTTGGCTCCTGGCTGCCCTTGCTTCCTTCACCTATAAGCTCCTCTGAAATCTGGGAGGTAGCAAAACTGAGAACCTCATAAGGCCACCTGTCATCTGGAAAAGAGGGTCTGATGAGACACCAGATATCAGAATTTTTTAAGGAAAAAATAAAGAGGCAATGAAGGCTATCCTGGAAGGGGAAAATTAATTTTTAGGGAGTTTGTGTTTCCTTCTGTACCTTCAGGAAAGTGTGAGGCAGAGGGAGATTATGACATGGTTCTCTCCACTCATCTGAGCTGCTGGCTCCTGCAGAGTGGGACGATGAAGCAACATTATGTGATGCAGACTGTACTGGATTTACAACTCTCCCAGAAATCACATTTCTTGTGGCTTTCATTCACTCCTCAGCCCAAACAATGGCTGATTCAGACAGGAAAAGGTCCATGAACTCAGGTCTCCTACAGTCCTTGTCTCTGACAGTGCAGTAGTGCCACAACAGAAGGATGCATTTAATGGAAGGACTCTGAAAACTGCCCAAGGAGGTGCCACACCAATTGTTCTTCAGACCTATGGGTTTCAGTGTCTTTGGTCACATACAAGAGACCCCACTGATATCCAAACGGCTGGCTCTGAGCCTGGTGTTGCAAGGTGGGGAAGGCAAGCTGTGGCACTGAGGCATGACACACTCTTAGGAGGTGTGCAAAACAGCACAGACAGTCCAAGTGTTTAAAGCTTCCTCTTGGCATGTCAGACATGGGAGAGAGCAGGAAAGTGATAGCAGGAAAGTGACATCCCCTCTAGCTCCACTCACACATCAAGAGGTGTTTTCACCAGGCTGCAAGGGTCCAAGGCAAAGCACAGACCAAATACTGCCAAGCTCTGGCACAGGCTGCCCGGGACAGGGGTAGAGTCCTTATATCCCTGGAAGTGTTCAAAAGCTGTGTAGATGTGGAACTTGAGGATGTGTTTGAGTGGTGTCCTTGGTGATGGAGGGTCAATAGTTGGATTTGATGATCTTAGAGGTCTTTTTCAACATAAATGATTCTATGATTCTCTGTCAACTTCAACAAAGTTGATTCTAGCTATCTTGGGGAGCAATGCGGAAAAATCCCACTTTCAGGGGTTTAGCCTCATCTGCAATTGGTGGTATTATCCCAAATATTACTGTGGATTTTAGATTTGGGGAGGGGTTCTTAATTCCTTTACCTTTTTGTTCCCACACTTTTCCCACTCAGACAAAGTCAGCAGAACCTGGTAGAGATGTGCCTACAGGGCTATGAGTGAAACTTCCCACCTTGCAGCACGCACCACAATTGGTCTTGAACAAAGCTGAGGATAGCTGGGATTTCTATGTCACTTGGGACCCAGCATTTCAATTTTGGCCTTGTTGGAGTAATAACTGGGCAACACCCTGAAAAGTCACAGATTATTGACTCATGCGTTTATCCTCTTAAAAGTGCAAGCAAACTGTAAGGTTTCATCTTCTTTGCTTTCAAGTTGCCATAAAAAGCAGGACAGTACAACAGACAGAAGCTGCAGTTCCTGAAATGCAAAAATCTTCACCTCACTTGAACACTGGTTTTAATGGGATACTGCTTCTTCTTCATGACTTTGCCACATTTTTCTTTCCCTCCCACCTGCCAGCTACAGTATATGTATTTATTCTTTCTTATCCTGCTGTTGATCTTCTGAGACCCTGCAGTCTTTAAAGATTTTCTGACAGGGAATATAGTGCTGGGAATTTGAGGGACAAGCCTACACCTGGTCTGCAAACAGTTGGAGTAGTGATATCACTCCCTTTTGCTTCTCATCCCCTGGCCAGACTCTCTCTACGTCTCTCTGCCAAAAGCACGCTGGGGATGAGATGTGCCACAATCAATTCCTCCTGTGCACTCAGCCAGGCTGTGTACAATGACCAGGATCCAGGCAGAGGGCAGACTGGGGGTGCCCACCTCACTGAATGTGTCTCACCCTGGCAAGGATCAGAGAGGTTTCTAAGGGCCTGTTGGCACTGGCCTGTGCTGAAAGAGCAGCAGCCCATCACTCTTCCGCTGGTGCCCAGATGGGAAATGGGGATTAAATTTTTCTTATGCTCTGTTTTAAAAGAAAAGGCAGAAGGTGATTTACCTCTTTAGAATTTTATTTTGCTGCCAAGACGATCCCTCTCTCTGCACCCTAGTTCCCTACAGACATCATCTCTCGGTGATCTGAAGTAGATCTCCCTTTTCCCCGATGCTCAGGACTGACCATTCTCTTTCTGAGATGTAGGAGAGAAGTGGCATTTTCTCTCTTCTGTATCCTCTCTAGATGAAGTTGTGAGCACAGCTGGAATTGATGCAGGTGATTGGGTGAGCTCATGAGAAACTTCCATGGAAGCTGAGGCATTAAACCCCTCCATCCTTTGACGGCATCCCTAAACCCTCGCACTTTTGCTCAGAGCCTAATGAAATCAGAACAAAGCAGCAGCCGGTATGCGGAAAAGGAATTCCAGACATTAGGTGAAGGTCAGGTTAAGGTTAAATGGACCCCAGCACCATGCAAATATTGCCCCACAAGAAGAAAAACTTACCTGTCTCACAGGATTTTATCTTTTCCCAACAAGAGAACTGTAATCACCAATACTGTACTGTTAGGAGCTTAATACATGAACCACAGGGTGAAATTATGGTTGGTTTAGATCATCTGATGGTCAGATCTGCTGGGTCTGCTCCAGCTCCATGTACCCCACCATCTGAAGGGTTAGTCTGCAGGGAGCCCTTTGCATAGAATAATTTCTTACAATGAGGATGGTGAAACACTGGCAGAGATTGCCCAGGGAGGTGGTAAATGCTCCATCCCTGGAAAAATTCAAGGATAGGTTGGACAAAGTTCTGATCAGCCTGGTCTAGTGAAAGATGACCCTGCTTACTGCCTTGGAGTTTGGTCTAGATGGTTTTAAAAGAGTCTTCCAACCCAAGCCGTTCTATGAATCTATGATCCCAAAAGGCTAAGTGAGGATACATCTGTCCATGTCTAGGGGGAAAAAGATGTTAAATTAGTAGGTCATGCTCCAAAGGAAAATGCTGTTGGCTTTATTCCTTCTTTCTCTTCCACTTTCATTTGGGTTCTACACAGCCTGTGGTTGCTCTCCACATAAAACCTACTCCTAGATGCTTTCATAAAGTGTTTCTTCTCCCACACCAGTGATTTCCAGTTGTTCAGGATACGGATTCTGTTCCTGGGAGCACTGTGCCTGCGAGGTTGTATCTCTGGATACATTTCACTAATGGATCACACAAATGATTCCCACCTGCAGAAATAGGATGTGATAAAAGACATGCCACTTGTCACCCACAAACCTGTGATCCAGATATCATAGAACCCTGGAAAAGTTTGGATCAGGCTTCTTTGCAGCTGTCAGCTGGTTTTGTAATTGCTTATACCTACAGTTTTTCTCTCAACAGCCTGGAGCACTGGGAAAATTCTGAGCTGCATCTGAACATCCTGGACCAGGCTCGAGTCACGCTGCAAATTCTCGTTCTGCTGGCGGTTCAGCCATTTGGTTTTAGGCAGGTCATTAGTAAACTTTCCGGTGTACTGTGTTGTAACATAATCACTCTTTTCTTTTTCTGTTTTGTTCTTTTTTTCTTTCCTTTTTCTTTTCCCTTCCCTTTTGTTGGGGGTTAGAATTTTTCCTTTTTTTTTCTCATTTCTCTCAGGGAATTTTCTCCCATTTGTTGCCTAAAAGATGGTAATGAGGATACTAAAGACAGACAAAAGAAGTGGCCAAGATGGGGGGACAGGGTGCAGCTGGCTGCCCTCTCTTAGCTGGGGGCTTTCTCTTGGGTAGGGCAGAGACACCGAAAGATTTTGGCTGGGGGAGGTCACAAGGGCTGGGCTCAGCTTCTCGCTCTATCTCGCTCTTGGGACCGGGAGTGAGACGGTGCTGCTGCTGCTGCTCTACAAGCAAAGTGGAAAGGACCATTCCAAGTCCTCCTGAATACCCTCACCACAGTCAAAGTCACTGGCAAAGGACCCTGGATTCACTACTCCAGAATTAAGAAAGGCTTCTGCTCCTGAAACAACTGAGAAAACAGAGACTGATGCAGACGAAAATGTGATTTAAATAATTATTCTTCAGTGCCTAAAGAACTGTTAATAATAATCATAGTAATAATTCTTCTATATCTACTATTATTAAATATTTGTTGTTATTAAGTGTATATTATTAATAGAAAATTAGTAGATATTTAGAGTAGAGACTCTACTCTAGTTCCCCATCATGTTCTGCTGCTGTGGGAAGGATTTGCTGCCACCATGGAGTTCTGCCCGGCACCGCTCTCTCCTTACTGTGGGTGAGCCTTTGGTCGTAAGAGTGCCTGTTGAACTGGGACCTTTCTAAACCAAACCTCACTGTGAGGGACCCTGACCATCTACTCGGGTGCCCCAGGGGAAAACCCAGGACCCTGACCCCCTCCTTCCTCCCTCTCTCAAGCAGAGAGTGTCTCCTGGCTGCTTTCAGAAGCCCAGCTGCTGCTGCCCAGCTCTGCTGTTTTCTGCTGCTGCTTCAGGATTTTTACTACACTTGAACCTGACACCCCAGGTCCACCTGATCCTGCAGCTCCTGGCACAGCTCCGGAGATTTTGCTACACTTTGTTTTGCCACCCCAGGTGTGCTCGCCTCTGCCGTTCCAGCTGCTGCTCCGAGGTTCCCCCTGTGCCCCATTTTGCCATCCAGAGGGGCACCGGCACCGGCTGCCCCCGTGAGTTTGCAAGGGAAGCCCCTTTTCTCTCTCTCCCGCCGCCTGAGGCGCCATTGCCCACGCGCAGAGAGGCGGCCGAGCTCGCACCCACAGCGCCCCCTGCAGCCGCGGGGGAATCATCGCACCTGCCCTGCCCGGCCGGGAGCCACCAGCGCCCCTGCCGGCTGTGACCGGAACTGCACCGACGGGGAGAGGGCTCGACAGCCGAGAGAAGGCTGGGACCGGGTGTGTCTGGTTCTGTTTGTTGTTGCTGCTGTTGTTGTTGTTTATTGGTCTTGTTATACATAGATATACTAGTAAAGAACTGTTATTTCTTTTCCGATATCTTTGCCTGAAAGCCTCTTAATTTCAAAGTTATAGTAATTTAGAGGGAAGGAGGTTGTATTTTCCATTCCAAGGGAGGCTTCCGCTTTCCTTGGCAGGCACCTGTCTTTCAAACCAAGATCCCTTCCCACACCTTCCCACACCTTCCTCTTTTGTAGCCACATAACCAATCTTACATATTAAAAAAAAAAAGAATAGAAAAAGAAGAAAAAATCCTGAAATGGCTCCTTCCCAAGGAATGGATGGAAATGATAATGACTTACAGAGCCAGAAATCATCAACACAGAGCAATAGGTTCCAGGCAGAGGAGCCTAAAAGAAATAAAGTTCAGCCTACAATAGCTCAGGGGCTCGGAAATAAATTGTAGAACCAATCTGAGAGTGAGATCCCACAACAAAAGAATGGCATCTGATGCTGTCTGTGTGAAGAGTTCCCAGGAAAAGAACACTAGCTACCTTTGCAAAGTGAGATGTGCTGCTGGTTCCACCTCCCAGGACCCCAGCCCTTGTCCAGGGTATGCTGAAGCAATTTTGTATGCAGGGGACTTGTGATGCTCCCACACCAGCTGCTGCAGCCCCCAAACCAGCAGGCTCTGCATCATGGGGCTCAGAGCATCATGGTGCTCCCTCAAACCCTTCAAATAGCTGACCCACATGAGCACCTAAAGACATCACTGAATCTGGCTCTCCTTCACAGGTTTTGATGTTCAGCCTCATTTCATGGCAGCATGTTGTTCTGTTTCCATCTCTTTATTATGCTGTCTGCTCTGTTGTGAAAAGGAGCTGGGTCTTCAGCTGATGGATGTGGTCCCACAATTTTTAAAAGAGAGATTTGATTGCTTTTAAACTTTATTTTAATGTTATGCAACTTACCATTGGCATCATTACGGACAGCCTTGTACTGCTTATCTGTGTTTTAAACAGCTTTTTCTTGGGATAATGAAGATGAGTTGGTTCCATGAGAAGCCTCAAAAACACGTCAGCTCTAATTATATCAAAGGGATCAAATATCAACAGTGAAGAACAAGATTATCTTACTCCTCACTAGCACCTTCCACCTGGAGACAGCTCTGTTGCAAACAGATCTAAGTGCCTGACTGGATTTGCAAAGTAGCCTCATTTCCCTTTTAAAAGTGCCAAACCAAAGGGACAAAGTCAGCAGTGCACGAAATTCTCCTTGTTTCTCTAGCTGTGAGTGGCAATGGTTGCACAGACTTGAGCAGCACAGGGTCAGGCCTGGAGGGAGAACCAGAGGCTGGAGGGTCCTTTGCATTTTCTCCTTTCATTGCCTGGTCTGTCTCAGTGGCTTCACCCCACGAGGCTGTCTGTCCTCAGAACCAAAACTATCACTGCAATGTAATATTTTTCAAAAGTTTTGTTTGTCACAGTATTTCTGTCCCAACCCAGAAGCAGTGTGAATGGGGTGTGTTCAGCCTCAGCACTCAAAGGAATTGATGGGGGCTGAAGGGTCCTGTCTTCACTGGATGCAGCTTCTCGTTGCTGTCTGAGAGTATCCAGGAGAGCAAAACTTCATCCACCATAATAAAAGTAAAATTAATAACTCCCCCCCACTTGCATCAATTTTGGAAAGAAATTCATATTCACCCAAACCCTCTGAGAATGGTTTTTTCCATCTAGCTCTCCATCCAGTCATAACTGACTGAACTACTTTATATGCCCTTGGATTCTGGCCCAGAAAAATGTGTGGTTTCTTAAAATCATTGTATATATACATGCACACACACCACTTTATACCAGGCAATACCTTCTGAAATGTAGGTGGCCAGAAATTGGCAGATCTTTTCCTATTACATATTTCAAAAATGAGTTGACATTTGTATATAAATTCTGCATAAGCTTCATTTAGTACCAATAGTGAAAGAGAATGTCAACAACCATTTAGCTGCTAATATGGGATGGAGATAATAAGGTAGGTGGTTGGGCAAATTGTATTTCCAGGAAATTTTGTCAATTATAGAAAAATGGAAGGGCTTGGGGGGAAAAAAGTCTTGATTCTTCTCATGAAAGAAGTAGGTACTCTGAGGTTGAAAGGAAATTTGAAAATGGATGTATAGGGTCCTAATTTACTTTAATATTTCCTGTGTAAAACCTTAAAGATTGATTTTTCCAATAAACATTACAAGCATAATGACATGGAGGTATGATCACAGATCACGTACCAGATGGAGAGCTATGGAAAAAGAGCTACTGCTCTTAGAATGAGTTTTGTCTTCTTTTTTTCCTCAGGGAAACCTGCATTAGTTTGAAAGAAAGGGCTCAGATCTGAAGTGTGCAGTGAGAAAGACTCCAACCACTAAAGTATGAATAAAAATGGAAGAATTTGGCCCAAAACCCAACAGTCAGGAAAAGAAAACATATATATCAAATATAATTGAAATTTCAAGATTTCTGATACACAAATTGCATCTATAAATCAGCATGATAAACTGAGGAATCATAAAGTCTAAGTCAAAACTATTATTTTCACCACCAAAGGAAGTGTAGTTTTCACTGAAATAAGTCCTGACTTCAGCACAATCACAAGTTAAAACTAAGCAGGCACATTCAGACAATGTCCAGGATCTGTGTCTCTGCACCTTTGTGGAAAGGAATATTTTGACCTTTTTTTTGCATCATTGTTCATGGGGCAAGCACTTGTTTCACAAAAAAAAAAATGTACACTAAGGACTCTTAAAAGTTAGATTTCAAATTAAATTGGGTGGTTCTCTTGAACTCAGTCTTTTTTGAGGGGATAGATTTTTTTTTCTGGTGCATTTTTGTGTGTGTTTGCATGTCCAGATTTCAGGAAGTGGAAACTAATAAAATACAAGGTCATCCCTTCAAACCAGAAAAATGAGTTCTCACTTACTTCTAATTTTCACCCAAACATGGATCATAGCATCATAGATTCCCAGAACAGTTTGGTTTGGAAGGGGCCTTAAAGATCATCCCATTCCTCCCCCTGCTGTGAGCAGGGACACCTTCCACTAGACCAGGTTTCAGCTTCAGTCTGCCCTTGAACACTTCCAAGGACGGGGCAGCCACAGCTTCTCTGGAAAACCTGTGCCAGGGCCTCAACACTCTCACAGCCAAATTTTCTGCCCAGTCTAACCCTGTCCTCTGGCAGTGGGAAGCCATTTCCCCTTGTCCTGCTCCTCCAGACTCTTGCCCAAAGTCCCTCTCCAGCTCTCTTGCAGCCCCTTCAGACACTGGCAGTGGCTCTGAGAATGATTTATCACAGAATGAGAAATGCCTTAGAGAGAAATCCTCTTTTCTGACTGCCTTCTCCCTTTAGGAGCAAGCAATTTGGGATGGAGCAACAAAACCAAGGGCAGAAAATGGGTAGGCAGTTGGAGCAAAGTCATCACTCTTGGTCGCTACCAGAAACTGAGAATCAGTATCTGTCCCTGATCTCAATTCTTCTGGACTAAGAGTGTTTGCAAATACGTCCCTGTGTTTCTGAATTTATTTCATGGTAGCTTCTGCCACAATAAGTGTTCCCTGTAGGAATAATTATTTGTGTTCCTGGGTGCATGTAGCAGGATATATTTTTGCTTCTGCTGTCATGTGAGTCCTTGAACCCTCCCACCCCCTAACAGCTGCTGCCTGTGACTTTAACACCTTCTCTCTGGGGTTTGTAGAGGAATATCTTTTTTTCCAGATCCATCCAGCCTGGTAAGAACACCTGATTGTTTCTGGAGAAGGTTGGTGTGTGCATGCAGAAGGGCTCACTGATACTTTGGCTCATATTCATCTGTGCTGAGGACACTGAGCCACCCCAGGGATGCTGCACTTGTCATCATCCCAACAGTGTCCTGCTGGGCAAAAGGGACCATTCACTGAGGACATTTTCATGGTACATCTGACAGATTGACTTTTCTAAAATGACCCAGGTTCATGCAGCACCTGCTCTCCTGCCTATTGTGTTCGGAGCACTTGTAGGACATCTCTACACATCTTTTGGCTTTTGTTGGGATAAACATGTAAAATGACATGTCCGCCTCATCTCAACTCTTCCCATCCCCTCAAACATGGAAGTAAAGGCACTTGTTGGGCAAGCCAAGAGCATGAACCTTCTCACAAGAGGAGGGGACTCAAAGGGAAAAGCGTTGAAAATGTATATTGTTCCCAGTAAGCTTAGACAATATTTAAAACTCAGCAATGGAAACTGACTCCTTCTGAAAACCTCCAAAGCACTTAAAAATGGGAATCTGGTCTCCTGCCTCCTCTCTGCACCACATACTCTGAAGTGCATAACAATGGAAACTCTGTTCTTATGTGCTCCCCTACAAATGACCCCCAAAAAGCATTGACTCCTTCCTGTAGGTTTCTGCCCTCATCCCTTCCCCGGTAATATAGGCATCTGCTTCCAGATCTGTAATCACATTTCTTTGACTATTTAGTAGTCTTTATGTGACTCCATTTAGATTTCGTCGCTTGGCGATAAGGAGGTAATTATTTCAAATTAGAAATGAGGAACATGAGATTCCGATCCAAGAGCGAATCTAATATCTAATGATATGCGCCTGGCTATAGGTGATAATTTAAGATGAGTTTATGGAGCCCCTGTAATTACATTTTCTACATGTGCTTTTTTGTGATTACCAGGTAACTGCAAAGTGATTACATGAATATTTATGCTTGGCAGGTTAGACACTGCTGATAACACAGGATTGGCATCATTTTTTCCCCTTTGTTATTCTTGTGCTAATATCTGGGACTTATATCAGGATAAAGGCACCTCACCAGCAAAAAAACCCCCACTAATGCCATGCTTCTTATCTGAGGCATCAGTTTGCACAGCACTGAAACACTTATATTTTGAAATACAAATGCTTTTCCTTTCTCTGTGATGTATCCAGGATAGTTTACATGCCTTTCTTAGAGGTTGTGCAATGTACTGTGTTGGATCTTTTCTGCCAAACCTATAAACTTTTTTGTGTGTGCATGCATGTGTATGGACACAGCAGTGGTTTAACCAGCTGCTGTTGGGTACTAT
This sequence comes from Drymodes brunneopygia, assembly GCA_013400955.1. NCBI lineage: Eukaryota > Metazoa > Chordata > Aves > Passeriformes > Petroicidae > Drymodes > Drymodes brunneopygia. The sequence continues at coordinate 161,630 of VZTZ01047129.1, read as the reverse complement.
AAATACAAAAATGGGTGGACATAGGCGCAAGTCAGGGAGATAAGGGCGTGAAAGTGCAGGGTATCATACTGCCTACATCCATGCCCTTAACATATGGTGAGTGTGAGGTAATAGGAGGCAAAATCGTGCCCCTCAATGAGAAAGAGCAGAGTTCACTCACTTTCTTCAGGGTATGGGAGGGTGTGCACTGTGCTGTTTCACAGACCGGCCCGTGCCCTCACCAAATCCATCACTATTGCTCTGCAGGTCCCGAGCTGACATCAGTGTGGAGGCACATCCTTCGATAATTACATGAATTTGGGGATAGGATGGACCTTTTGGTCCATCAGGGTATCTGATTTCTGCTCACCCTAAATGTGCTAATAGCAGGGCAAGGACACTTTGGGGAAGGGAGGGCCTGAAGAGGGCCCTTCTGCCTGGTTCCCACACACCTGAGTGAGCATCAAGTGACTGCTGGGATGTCTTGAGAGCAAGGACATGATGCCCCAAGGCTGTCACCTCCCTCCCTCCCTACTTATTCTCATCAGGTGGTGGGACTCAAACCATCTAGTTAGCACCTTCAGTTGGGGGTTTTCCCCCACAGATCCCCTCTTTTGGGAACACTGCAAAAATTACCCCCTTGGAAAGCCACTCAGATGTTGACCTGCCCTCTGCTTCCCAGTGCCATCACTGCTGGGTATCTACTAAGGGTCACAAAAGGCAGGAGAGGACAGAGAAAGGAAACTTGAAGAGAGCAATGCTGGAGGGAACGTTGTTGGATGTTCTCAACAGATTGAGTGCTCATTGTAAAAAAAAGCTCATCCACCAACCAATCTGGTCTCCTTCCTGGAGTTAACGTTGCCCAAAGTACTACGTGAGTTTAGTGAGAGTTTCTATTAGTCATGAGCCTGATTTTTTTTCTGAGAATTCCTTTACTGAATATGATCACAATCCCTGAAGTCAGGAAGAACAACCCAACTGCGTTCTCAGGCCAGGAGTGAAGGGAATGGTGATCAACAAGTCTGGGAAGCAATTATCCCCAGATCTGACACTGTGGCAGCAGAACCCATCAAGATACTACACAGGGCATCATGTGCATTCACACTGTTATCATAACCCAGGTTTAATCACTCCAGGCTTATACAGGCATTTTGTGGCCGGTGATTTCAGAAATTACTTTTATTTTGCCAACTTTTGCGAGCAGGCTGCTGTTTGCACATGAAAATGATCTCTTGCAGAACATGGATCTGTAAAATGAGCAATGGGGCTGAATGCTTGGGATCTGATTTATTTCTTTGGTCTCTGCATGGAGCTTTCAGAGCATGGAAATCTGCACCGAAGAAGGAGGAAATTATTTGAAGGGAGTCTGCTTTCAAGTAGAAAAGAAATAATTTGCTGAATGTTTTAGATACTGTTGATGTTCTCAGATTTAAGGCATGAAAAGAAAACTTTTCTAGCAGCACAACTGAGAGCAGGAGCCATCTTTTTGATCTCTGACTGCACACAGCAGGGTGGTGTCCATGAATTACAAGCAAATGTAATACACTGTCATTCTTAAATAAAAACACACCAACTAATTAAATTGAGACCCCAGTGACCAAGTGATTGGTCTGTAGGTTTGGAAATTTCTATCCTGCAATGCTCTTCAGCTTGGGGTAAGTAACTTAACCTCTGTTTCCCAGTCCTCCTCCCCATAGCCTCTGTCTACTGATAAAAAATAAAGTATTATTTACACAGAGTGGTATGAATGTATTTTCCTCATCCTTCAGAACTTGTTCTCTTGACATTAATCAGACCTGCACTTCCTGACACAGCATATGGTTAACCTCCACAAGATCTCTGACAGCCAGGCTGCTGTCTGGGCTGGCTGCTTCAAGGGTCTCTGTCGGTCATCACGGAGTCAAAGGTTTGGAGACCCAAACATTGGAGTGTGGGTGTCTTGGGCTACAATGTAAGGTGTAACCAAAATATGTATTCTACTACCATCTACATTACCTTCTGATCAGCTGTTAAAATGGGTGGAGCAGTGTTTCTTTATCTTCTCCATGACTGAACTAACTCCCTTTGAGAAAGCAGCTGCCACTCTGAGGGGGCCTCCCCAGAACCACTCACAGAATTACATCACCCCACTGTGTGATGCCCTGCCCTGAGGGATGTACCAAACAGTCCCCTGTATAGAATTTGGGGCTTGGGACACCACGATACCACTCGATGCCCAGAGGACAAGAGCTCTTGACAGCCACCACTGGATCTCCAGAGAAGGACCAGACCTTCCCAAAGGATCACTGCTTCAACAAAACCACATCCATCACTCCAACAAGAGTGCAGCCACCATTTAATTGGGCTGCTACTGCCACCCTGACCAACAGGGTGTCAGGTCGTATTCTGACTTTGTTGGTTTAAGCCAGTGTTTCTGTATTATTGCCTTTATTGCAATTTTCCTATTAAATTGTAGCTCTGACTTGAAGTCTCTCAAAGGTATTTGTGTGGGGATTCCTCCTCCTGGCTTACCTTCAAACCAGCACAAGGGGTCAAGCAGGGAGTGTGGTCCCATGAGACAATGGGAAACACTTATTCTCTCATTCTTCAACTCCCACACTGTGATAGTGCAGTTAGAACTTCCCAAAACAGCATCTACTTGTCCAGGATCTTCATAGAAGAAATATTTACACCACTGAGCATTAGCCTAACTCATCCTGGATGTATCAGATCAACAGCACATGCATATCTGGCCATGTGATGGCCAGCAGTACGCTGGAAGCCACAGCTTTAGGTAGGCTGTTGAATGTCTGGAAATCCAGCAGATCATTTATAAAAGTGGTAGATCATCATTAACAAAATCCCCCACAAAACAGGGAGAGCAGTATCTTGACCATGGAAAGAGCAAACTGCCTCAGCAAGCAACAGAATAAGAGATTATACACAAAGCAGTGGAATGATAGATTAGCAGTGAGACAACAGATAACAAGTAAAACAGGCAGAGGAAAAGAGCAGGTTAAAAGCAGTTGGTCATGAAATTCATGAAAGGGGAGCTGTCCAAGGCTGGTTTTTGCCATTGTAGTTGTGCCAAGCTGGCTGGTAAAAGCTAAGTACGTACCAAAACTCATGCAGTTTCCAGGCATAGGAAATGCCTTTTTACCTGTGAAAACATTTCCCTGTTGGATAGAGAACTGGAGTTTCCCCAAGAAAGAAGCTATCCTCAAGCTCTGGTAAGCTCTAAAGGGCAAGGTCAGATTTCAATGTCAAGAGGTGTCTATAAAATACTCTTGGTCCACATTCAAATCACAAGATTTCAGGAGCTGATATTTTTGTCTTTTGTTCCCAGCAGCTTCTGTGAAGGCCAAGACACTGCACTGATAAATGACTCTCAATCATAGAAAGTCCTATCAGTTTGTAGGAACCTTGGGGCCAACATGACCCACTTATTTAGCAGTCACAGCACAAGAAACCTGGACATTCTAAAGGACATGAGACTTGCTTGGTTTGGACTGTGGCTGCTCTAGGATCTCAATGGTCACTGGCTCAGTTTTCAGTAAGTGATTCAGGCTTCACCGTAGAGGTCTGTCTTTTTTCCATGGGTTCAGGAGAAGTCCCAGTGCAGCTACTATCCAAAAGTATGTCCCTCATTTAGGTTGGATGCTCCTCTGTGTCAGTGAATACAGACTGCCAACTTCCAACACTGTCCTTAGCCTCACTGGGTGCTTGGATAAAATGCAATGTCAAATGCTCTTTAGAAATAAATGGGATACCTCAGGAGTACCTCAGAATACTTAATTCCTTTGAAGTCTGAGATAACTAATTGCAATTTCCCATGTTGCATTTTGGGCCAGTACCTTTCATCCCATCACTGGGCACGTCCAAGAAGAGTCCATTTCTGTCTCCTCTGCGCCATTCCACTAGGGACCGGTTGCTGCCAAGAGTGATAAAATTCCTCTTTGGCTTCACAAAATCAGAGAATCATTTAGGCTGAAAAATACCTCTAGGACCATTGAGTCCAACCATTCCCCCAGCACTGCGAGGTCCACCACTAACCTGTGTCCCCAAGTGCTGCATGTACATGGCCTTTAAATTCCTCCAGTGATGAGGACTCCACCACTGCCCTGGGCAGCCTGTTCTGGGGCTTGAGAGACCTTTTGGGGAAGAAATTTTCCCTAGTATCCAATTTAAACATCCTCTGGGGCAACTTGAGGACATCTCTTTTTGTCCTGTTGCTGCTGAAGAGACTTACTCCCACCTTGCCATCTTTCAGAGAGTTGTAGAGAGCAGAAGGTCCCCCCTGAGCCTCCCTTTCTCCAGTCTGAGCCTCTCACCTTTCCCAGCTGCTCCTCATCAGACTTGTGCTCCAGACCCTTCCCCAGCTTCATGATAGTGGGCAGTATCTGGATAAAGTGCTGGGCGCACTGGAGGTTCTCCCTGGTCACTGCTTCATGGTAGAACTATGTGGACTGACCTGGTGGCCTTTTCTTCTGCATCAATCCTTTTCACATGCCACTGAAATCACAGGTGTGAAGATAATAATGAAGATAACATGCTTTATAATTTTGAACTCTGAAACCTCATCAGTCCAGGTTTTTTTCTCCATCTAGTGGTGCAAAACGAGAGACTCTGTGAGAGATGATGGCCCCCCATGTAAATGAGGTGGGGGTCTGGCATGCTGTGAAGGGAGCTGGTTTGCATTATCAAGTTTCCTTGAATATAGCCAGATTTATTAATTTTTGGAGCAATATATGCAGGACTATATTCACTGAACTAATTTTAAGTGGCTTTTTAAAGCAAACAAGTACAGGATTGCAACTATTCCTCCTCTGCTGTCTCATCTCTAGCTGACAGCTTGTTCCAGCAGGAAAGCAGGACCCCACATAGTCTCTGTTTCACCACTGTGTATCAAAGCAAACACACATGAAAAGGGACCTTACTGCTAACCTAAATCAGCTTCATTTATTACATACAGTGCTGCCTTTTAAAGGGAACCTCCTGACCTGCTGTGGCTGGCTCTTTATTCCCTGCCACAGCATTTCATGAGTAAAACCAAGGACCTTCTGAGCAGGCTCTGTTTGCCTTACTTCCTGTGCACAAGGTGACTTTGTACTGCATGCAAGCGTTCTGTCTGCCAGCCCCCACTCTCCCCTTGGAGCATCAAGCACCCTTGGGGCAGTGCTTCAGGCTGGAGAGGCTTTGCCATTGGAATCCAGTGGATGTTGAGAAGCCACCAAGTGAAACCATGGTGGGCAATCACCACAGTTCATATGAGGATTTTGAACAATGAGTCTTGCTGGAAATCATAGAATAGTGTAGGCTGGAAAGGGAACTTGAAAGTACATCTTGTTCCAGCCCCCCTGCCATGGGCAGAGACCCCTTCCACTAGACCAGGTTGCTCCAAGACACGCCCAACCTGGCCTGGAACACTTTCAGGGAAGGGGCAGCCACAGCTTCTCTGGGTAAGCTGTGCCAGATGATTACCACCCTGTCTTAGGTTACAATAGTATATATTCTATCACCATCTTCATAAGCTGTTAAAACCAGGTGGGGCAGTGTGCCTCGCTCCCCTCATGACTCATCCCTGATAACTCCAGAGGATGTCTTCCAATGGGCCTACTGTTGAAACCAGGT
>VZTZ01047129.1:128267-153445 GCA_013400955.1 Drymodes brunneopygia | reverse complement strand
CCAAACCCCCCCTCGCACCCCCAGACTTGCGCCATCCCGCCGCCATCTCACCTGCCCTGCAGCCGCTTTTCCCCTTCGTACGCGCCCCGGCAGCTACCGAGCGTTTTCCATTCCTTGCATCCGCTTCTGCAGACTCTCTTCTGCCCTCACACCCACTTCTGCAGGCATTTTTCCCCTTTAGCACTCACTCCTCTACCCAAGGAAAGCATGCAAACCTGCATGATACCTGTGCCAGACGTGGCACAACTCACAGGGATGCACGAAAAATGAGTGCTTGGTATTGACCTCCCAGGGAGTTTTCATGCGCCATAAACTTTTTTTCAATGTGTATGTAACCTCTGAGTTCAAGGATTTTACTACTGGTGGTTAGAAGAGTAGGATGAAACTCCAGTAAATGCAAAATTATAATCGTTTAGATATTCACTGAAAATTTCAGCAGCTCTAGGGGGTGTGAGCTTTCAGAGAAATTAAAGTTGAGGCTTTTTCCTTGGAGAAAGCAATTCAGGCAAAACCAGCAGCATTCAAGGACACTACAATATGCAATAGAACCATAAAATAATTTGGATTGCAACAGACCTTTAAAAAGTGAGTTAGTCCAACCCCCTGCCATGGACAGAGACACCTTCCACTATACCAGGTTGCTCCAAGACACGCCCAACCTGGCCTGGAACACTTCCCAGGATGGGGCAGCCACAGCTTCTCTGGGAAACCTGTACCAGGGCCTCACCACCCTCACAGCCAAGAATTTCTGCCCAATATCCCATCTAACCCTGCCCTCTGTCTGTGGGAAGTCATTGCCCCTTATCCTGTCACTCCGGGCCCTTGTCCAAAGTCTCTCTCCAGCTCTCTTGCAGCCCCTTTAGGCACTGGCAGGGACTCGAAGGTCTCCCCAGAGCCTTCTCTGAGGGCTGAACACCCTCAGCTCTCCCAGCCTGTCTCCAGACCAGAGGTGCTCCAGTGCTCAGAGTATCTCTGTGGCCTTCTCTGGACTCTTTCCATCAGCTCCACGTCCTTCTGATGCTGGGCCCCAGGGCTGGAGGCAGCTCTGCGAGTGGGGTCTCACCTGAGCAGAGCAGAGCGGCAGAATCCCCCCTCCCCTGCTGCCCACACTGTGGGATCAGCCCAGCACACAGGGGTTCTGGGTGCCAGCACACACAGCTGGGACATGTTGACCATCTCATCCCCCAGCACCCCCAAGTCCTTCTGCTCAAGGCTGGCTTCATCCCTTCATCGCCCAGCCTTTGTGGATCCTGTGGGGTGACCACACATTGTTGTGTCATACATGCTCTGAAATGCACAGAAAAGAGAGGAAACATCAGAGGGAGCAGAGCAAGGCCTTCTCACTTCAGGTAATATCACTGTGTACATACTGCCCGGGTAATCAGTGCCATGTAAATATTGATGCCTCATATGTTTGGCCTCGTAACTGGTGGGATGTTACAGCCAGACCCACAGGGAATAGCTTGTTTTATATGAGCAGCATGATATGGTTTGGGGAAGGTGGGCAGGATTCAGCCACATGAAAAAGAAGCTAAAGGCGAGTTTGGGATTGAGGCTGGTGAATATTTTAGAAAAAGAAGACAAAACAAATCCACATGGCAACTTAACGTCAGAAAAATTAAATCTCTGTTCTAGAAGCAGCATTTTAAAACTCAAATATACTTCAAAGTCTTCTGGACATGGGGTCCCAGTTCAAGTTCCCAGCACTTGGTCATTTTCTCAAGCACAGTCAAGCCTTTCTTTTGAGTTTGGAGAACAAAAAGTGACAAACCACACTGTTTGGAGACACTTGGAACTTGCTGTCTTCCTCCTTGCAGGGATGCTATTCAAACGGTAGAACTTGCATTTGGCATGTCTGTATTTGTGCATGTATAACAAAAGAGAAACACAATCAGTTTTCACACTGATTTTAATAATTTTCCTTTCTACAAACATTTCTCTCAGGCCATTATCTCAGAGGAATTCCCTTGAGTACATCAGTCAAAACAGGAAGAGGCATTTTCACCAGTACCAACAACCCCCCTTGGAGAAGATATGCTTCATGTTTCTCCATATCAGCCCCTCGCTCCACATCCATGTGTGCTTCCTAGCAAAGCTCAAACACTTTGCCATCCAGTCTCATTTTGAATCCCGGAGATCGAGTTATTATTGCAGTGATGAACTTTACTCCACATTAAAAGTTTCACTCTGTTCAGTGTCTACCACTGGGCCAAAGTGGTTACATTGCCCTGGCTGCTACAATTGCTTTGGGCAAGCTCAGGTAGATCCATAATTGGCAGTGTGACAGAGTTATACCTTCCTTTATATAAACTAAAAGTTAATTTCCCCATGGGGCAGAGATGTTTCCAGCACTTTAAATCACATCCACCCTGTTTTCTCCCTCTTGCCTTTATCATTTGTTCCGCAAAACATCCATCTGTCCATCCCCTCCAGCTCCACAGGTATCCAGCAAGCCAGGGGGAAATAATCCAGCAAAATGAAGTCATGGGCTGTATCTGGCCATGGGTCTCCCTTCCCCACCTCTTCCCAATATTATGTTTTGTGGTGTGGATTTCTGTCGACAGAGCGAGACGCCCGCCTCTCTCCTCCTGATGAACATGTCCCATGAGGACAATGATGGAGTTCCTGCAAAATTTTTACCACTGACCTTTTCTCCACTGTGGAGCAGGAATGCGTCTCCCAGTGAAGGCTGGGGACAGCAGAGAGCGTATTATAATGCTGGAAAATGTGACTCTGTCTTTGTGGAATGCCATTTCCTGCTTCCCCCTCCCCTTCCCTTCTCTTTCACCCCTCTCTTAGAAAAATGTAGCACAGAAACCTTGAAAATTTAAGGCAAAAAATTGCCACCTCCTCCTCCCCTCCCTTTCTCAACTCTATCTGAGCAAGCAGCCGAGCTATTAAATGCTTTTACCTGCTGTGTCCAAGTCAAAAGTTAAATAATGTGTGAATGAATGTGGAAGGAAAACAAGAGGCAGCAAGGGAGCACTGGAGAGAGCCCCTCTTACAACAAGATAATTGCTACATTATGAGAAACAAATAATATGCTGCTCCTCTCCAGGACTGTGTCCGTGACATCTTGACAGGTACATCTGAAGTTAATTATATGCCTCTTGTTGAATTTTGCCCTGCTTCTGGGACTGGATCCTGCAAACACGAGTTCCAGAGCATCTCACCCTGGCAGCTAGTGCTCACTTTTCAGAGGTTCGGAGTGGGTTTCAACAGGGTCAGTTGCCTTTCTATGAGCCATCAAGGCTACAAAAATGCCTTTGTCAAGAGATTGGGATTTCCCAACTAGCTGTGCATGGCAAGGTGGATGCTGGAGTTGTGGAACCTGCCTTTCACCCATGCCCAGAGAGAAATACAGGACTCCTGCCAACAGGAAAGCAGTGTATTATGCTTTCTACTTACACAGCGCAGTTGCCACATTTTTTCTTCCTGGGGCTTGTTTGCTGCTCCTTGATGTTGGAAAGCTTTTGCTCAGACAATGCATTCTTCTTTGCATAGAGATTCTGGTTTAACCCTGCACATTTCCACTGTTGCTGAGTGTCCTTCAGTGCATCTCGAGTCCAGCACTCCTTACTTCTGCATATACTCCATGGCCTCACCCATCCCACCTTCATCCATGTAATGAAATGTCTTGGATGTCTAAAAGTTATTTTTAAGTGCTAGTAGTTGAGGTAATGTGGTAAATGAAAGGGTTCTTGGTTCCTTCTGGACATGGATCCTTCTCACCTGCATCACCAAACAGATGTCTTTGGTTTGAGAGTTTCTTGGAGAGCAGTTCATCTATCTTGTCCCAACAGTGCATGTCAGAGAAAATGTGTGTCAATGTCCCTCTTTCTATGATGACCTCAAGCTAAGCTGGACATGACTAGTTCAAATACAAGGGGGCATCATGATGAGTGCATTTGGTCAGATGTTTCTTACCCCATGTGTGGTGCACTCACTAAGGACACTAGTTTAGTGTCCCCTTTGTTTTGATACTGGTTTTATTGTGGTTCATGCTCAAAGAGATGAGGAATTTGATGAGTGGAGGAGTGATGCAGGTTTTCCTTCAAACTCTTTCCCCAGACCTGAGTTTGCCACGTTGCATTTAATTTTCTTAAAGGCTGGGAGCAAAGAGAGGAGGATGTAGGAGCAAGGTGCAGAAGGGACAATGCCTCTTTCACCTACGCATAATACATGGGATGAATCCAGAGCCTCCATGGCTGACCCAGCAAAAAGGGTTTGTCTGCATTGCTGACCAGGAGAGCACCAGAAGATGAGCTCGAGACCATCCTGATGATCCACATTGCTCACTCTCCTGCCACATACCCAGCCTGAAGTGAGTTTACTCAAGAGTCCTCATGGGCAGGGATTGTCAGTCTGACCCTGTTTTGGTGTTGCTGGTCCCATGCTCTATTCCAACACCCTCAAGCATTGGTTTCCTGCTAGAAAACACTACTCCAGTGGTCTGCAGCACAGCCCACATATTATTGCAGACAGTTTAACTTGGCCAAAACACACAAAACTGTTCTATTGTCTCAGGGCCAGAGGGGCAACACCTAGGCTGGAAGAAGCCTTTTGCTATGTAGGGGGATGTGCTCAAAACAGGGCAGCCCTGAGCAACGTGGATACTCCTCCATACCTCTTGGTCTCAGGGTCAGGGACACTCAATAAACTTTGTTATTTGGCAATATAGACATGGCTATGAATTCAACTTCTGGGAGCTTCTGTGTCTCTTTACATGGCCTTCACCCATACCCCAACATTAACCACAACTCTTTGGTGAAGGTGCCTGCCTAGATCCACATCACCAGGGTATGCAGACTGAAAAAGTGCTGATGACTTGCTATCCACAGTTCAGAGAACTGGGTTTTTTTATTAGCTATCGCCTGGTCCTGTGACCCAGTCTTGGTCAGCATGTGGTAGGTGCTCATCTGGAGCAGGTCTTTGGTTTGTGTTTGTTGTGAACCGAAACATGAATGCAGATGCAGACCCCTCCCTTAGAGAAATGTCATGGTGAAAACTGTAAAAAACTCTGCCTCACAAGTCCATGTTCTTTGACTCTCGATTCAAATAAAACTTAAAACTTGAAAGCAAACCTCATCCCAAAGCTTCCCAGAAGCAGCTTCACCGCTGCAGCCATAGTGAGGCCATAAGCTGTTTGCTCAGGGTAGGGTACCTTGCCCTGCTCCTTTGCTGACAGTCAGAAGAGTGTCTCAAATCCCAAGTCCAGATCTTCTTTCTTTGCCCAGAATTTTGCTTTTTTGTTTGCAGCCCTCTAATAATGACATTACTATTCCCCTGGTCATCTTCATTGATACAAATCATACAATTATGGAATAATAGATGGTTTGGGTTGGGTTGGAAGGGACCTTAAAGGTCATCCAGTTCCACACCCTGCCATAGGCAGGGACACGTTCCACTAGACCAGGTTGCTCCAAGACATGCCCAACCTGGCCTGGAACACTTTCAGGGATGGAGCAGTGACAGCTTCTCTGGACAACCTGTGCCAGGGCCTCAACATTCTCAAAGCCAAGAATTTCTGCCCAATATCCCATCTAACCCTGCCATCTGGCAGTAGGAAGCCATTCCCCCTTGTCCTGTCCCTCCAGGCCCTTGTAAATAGCCTCTCTCCATCTTTCTTGGAGGCTCCCTTCAGTTACTGGAAGGCCACAATTACATCTCCCTGGAGCCTTCTCTTCTCCAGACTGAATAGCTCCAGCTCTCCCAGCCTGTCTCCAGAGCAGAGGGGGTCTTTGGAGCCTCTCCAGGGCCTCTTCTGGACTCACTCCAGCAGCTCCACGTCCTTCTGATGTTGGACCTCAGAGCTGGAGACAGCTCTGCAGTGGGGTGTCACCTGAGTGGAGTAGAGGGGCAGAATCCACCCAACCCCCCTGTCTACCCAAGATGTGGGAACAGCCCAGGATATGTTTGAATGAATGTCTCTTATATCTTTTTTTCTGAGGATAAATTTTGGAGAGTACCTTCAGCTATTACTTAAAGATATGTTATGGATTTACAATGATCAGCACTTTCTGGCTTTCTGACTTGGCTGAAAAGCTCCCACAATGAAAACAATGAATTGGGAGTAAATAACTGTTGCCACACACCCCAAAACAAATTTACGATCTGGATAGCCTTAAGAGTTCTAAGTATGTATTTTTTTCTAAGTATGTATTCCACATGTATTTTTTTTTTCAAACATTTTATTTGGCATGTGTTCCTGGAAGACCAGGGCTCAGTGGTGGGGTTAGGAACTGACTAAACAAGACTTGTAGCCACACTTAGGAGGTTGCAAACATTTTTAAGGCTCTTCGAAAAAACACCAAACAAATTAGTTTGAAATCAAGTTGCAGATACTTTCTCAAGACTTTTTTCCTGTCAGAGGCAAAAATTCATCACACAAGACTCTTGTCTTTTTATTGTTCACTGATAGAAAGGTGGGGAACTAATTTGATGTTCACTCCTCTGAGCAGACCTGCCTCTAACCTACCATACACTTTTAATATTAGTTCTAAAAAGACTCCAGGTACAATTCTAGATACTGGAGGGATTTCAGAAATGCTTTTGTGCTGCATGCCAAAATGCTAAGAGCAGGGAGAGATTGTGTCATCAGTTTTCAATCAAGCCGCTCTGTGCCTCTTTTTCTCAGTTGCCAAAAAAGTAACACCTAAAATCATGACGAAAGACTTTCCATACAGCTTAAAAAATGGGATTTCTCTTCACAATGGCTGTAGGTGGTTTGGGGTGTTCTGATGAGGGACCTGGTCCTGTCTGTCTCCATATGACACTGGCAAGAGGAGGAGTATACATTTACTCGGCTTAGCTTGCACAATTGCTCCATTTTCCACCAAATTTGATCATCACATTTTACAATTCCACTCCAAGCAGAAATTTAGACTATGGGCCAGTGACTGCCTTAATTTTTATTGACAAATCATGATCTTTATTCGTGGAGTTATGAGCTAGCTGGATCTTACTGTCTTTGTGTAATTAGACCAATATATTGTTACCAATGTGATGTTTTAAATTCAATGTAACAAAGAACAAAGGTAGCTTTCTTGGTGCTTTTCCTCTCCTTCTCCCTCTCCATCTCCCTTTCCTTCTCCCTCTCCCTCTCTTTTCTTCTTTTCTTTTTTCCTTCTCTTTTTTCCCCAGTCTTGTTCTTCTTCCTTCCTTTCTTCCTTTTCTGTTTTGCTTTTTCCAAAACAGATCCAAATTTCCAGAATTCTCCTGCAGTGCTGGTGATTATGCTAGTCTGAAATGGGAAAGGCTTATTCCAGACCCCTGCAGAGCAGTGGTTTGGTAGGGACTGCACTGTCCATCACCTTCAGAGGAAGGAGAGCCAACTGAATTAGACATCCACTTCCCTGAATGCTGGAGAAGAGTGAGGCAAATCAAACCTTTTGTGGTCAAGATTTCATGGATAGGGTTGGATGGGACCTGAAACACAGCAGCTTCCAACCAAAATGCCAGTTCTGACCTCAGCTCCAGGGCTCCCAATTGCCCTTTGGAGCATCTTCTCTCCCTCCACTAACTATGGAAGTTCCAAACCATCTTAGACAATTAATCTAAGTGCTTTAAATTATCTGGTGTGAATAACCGCTGTTCCTTTATCTCCACCCAGATTCTGTTGGAATCCAAACAGGAAAGTCAAAGAGAGGAATATGGATATGAGGTGAAATCACGTGCCTCACAACAAATTATTTAGCAGTGATAAGCTCCAGCAAGATTTTGTATTTCACTTCCAAAAAGTTTAAAACAAACAAACAAACAAACAAACTAATAAACCACCCCCCTTTTGGGTATTTTTAGGTTTTTTTTCAGGATGAGAGTGATCACATTAACATGCAAAGGATGAGAAGGATCAGACCCATGATGCTGGCAGAGGTGGTGCCACAGCCAGAGGAGCACATCTGGCTTCTCAGATCCTGGGATGGGTCGGCAGCATGAGCAGCAGGAGCCACGCTTTGTCAGTAAACAATGCAGTGTTACAGTGGTGTCACCGCAGCACAATAAACATTGAGTCCCATGATACCAGTTTTACAGCCTCCATCCAGACCAAAGTCTGGCTTTAATATTACTTGCACTTAATCTTCAGTTTGTAATATTTATTTAATTCCTTCTTGTTAAGAACCCCAGAGGAAGCATAGGCAAGTCTAACTTCTCTTGGATTGCAGTTCTGAGCTATTAATCTGTCATGTCAGCATATTTTATTAATACTGTTTTCCTGTGTACAGTTGGTGGAATACATCATAAGTCACTTACCATCTGCTGTGTAACGGTGTTGTAAAGTGTCTTTCTTCCATAGATTATTGCTTTGATAGATTAGAGTTTTGTACAGTCATGATACCTCATCCCATCAATTTTAAGCTCTCAGAGGACGTTCATGGCTGAAGTATCTGATCATTACAAAAGTCTTTAACGGCCTCTCACTGTGTCCCCACAGGCCAGGGAAGTGCTATTACACTTGCTTTCCAGATGAGAACATATGTCCAGGTTTTGTGCTGCATTGCTTTAATGAAGTGTGTTTTCTCCCTCTTCCACCCCTTCCATCCCAGGCAAAGGGGAGAGATAAGCAGGTCTAGGAGGGAACATCCTTCTCTCCAAACTGAATTGGGGATCTGGGATTGGATGCTATCCCTTGTAGCATCCTAGGCACTGAGCCATCAGTAGGATTCTTTGGAGCTTGAACATGTTTAGACCATCAGCTTTTACAGGCAGAGCTGCATGAGTGCCATGGGTGACCTACAGACCATCGTAGAGAAGCAGCAGCATCCATGGAAGAAAAGCTCACCTGCTGCCATCCAAATCCATGTCACGCTGATTTAGCTGTAGTTAAACCTGGGTGCTTAAGTATAAACAATTATGTTGACAGAAAAAAATGAGATACAGGGAGGCACCACGTCAGAAAGGGTTTATTTCCAGCCTAGAGAAGGTATCTAAAGAAAGTGGGCTGAACTGGAACTGTGCTTGCTCCATCCCACCGTAACTGCAAGACAGTGCCACTCCCTTTCATCAGGCCTTTTCTCTTTAGCGTTTCAGAGATGGGGAATCTGTGGGCAGCTGGTACATCAGCAGCTCCCAGTCTGCCTTCCCTGATGCAGTGTGTCCTCATGGTAAATATTCTTCCCCCCAATAAATCTGTGTCCATAGGTCAGCTGTGTCTGTGCTGTGCTCAGGATCTACAGCATGAGTCCTGTGAAGGGCAGCTGAGGGAGCTGGGGAGGCTCCCTTGGGGTAAAAGGGGGCTCCTGGGGGAACTTCTCACTCTCTACAATTCCCTGACAGGAAGGTGGAGCCAGCTGGGGACTCTGCTCCCAGGGAACAGGCAATAGAAAGGAAGAAAGAGCCTCAAGTTGTGCCAGAGGAGATTTAAAATGGGTAAGAGGGAAAATTTCTTCCCCAGAAGGGCTCTGAAACCCTGACACAGGCTGTCTGGGGCAGTGGTAGAGTCCCCATCCCTGGAGGGATTTAAAATCTGTCCAGATGAGACATTTTGGGACATTAGTTAGTGGCAATGTTGGTTAGTCTGGCTGTTTAATGTTTGGATTCAATGTTCCTAAAGCTCTTTTCCAGCCCAAAAGACTCTATGATTCTACTGAGTTCTTGCCCTAGTTTCTCCTGAGGAGAGAACTGAAAGGCTTTCTGATCTGGTGGAACATATGAGCCACCAATTGGATGAGTTTGGCCTCAGGTTTTCTGGAGACCAGTGGTTTCTGGTGGGTTGCAGCTGCTGTCAGATCCGAAAACAATCTGAAGTTAAGTGATCTTTCTGGGAAAACTCAGTCTCCTTGGAGTGGAACTTAGGAAACAAGGACTGATCAAAGACCTGATTCAGGGAGATGTAGAATAAGGGGTACAAGATGCTTTCGAGTGACAAACATCTGGTAAAGCGTAATGTGTGTGGGTTTTTATATCAGTGTATACATCAAATGCACTAAGAAATTCAGTGTGAAGAGGAACAGATCAAGCATGAAATATCCATGAGGGTGTGGAATAAAGATGTCAGTCAAAGGAATAAGGGATATCAGTCTGTAGCCCAAGAGAAGCTGAGAAGACCATGGCAGTTGGGGTGTGGCATCACCCAGCTGGATTTTCCCTGCATGTTGGCTCCCAGATACCCCAAATCAAAGTGGGCCACCCCTTCCTGCTGCTCCTAAGGACTCATCTCTCACACCCTGGCATGCCCAACACCCCAAAGCTGTCATCTACCTGAAAGCAATTCAGCATCCTCAGGGTTAAATCATATTTAGTATACAAAACCTGGCAGTTAAATTTTAGTCCAGCATGAGTTTTTATGATCGAATTATAGACCCAATGAAAAGAAAGGAAAAACCACAACTCCCCAACCCCATCCCCCCAAAAAAATCTAGTCTGAGGTTTATAATGGAAATAATCACAGAGTCATGATTGTAGTAGCAGTAACAGCATCACTGTAACACAGCTGTAAATTGGTATTGTCCTGTGGTGTATAAGGATAGNAAAGGGAAAGGGAAAGGGAGAGGGAGAGGGAGAGGGAGAGGGAAAGGGAAAGGGAGAGGGAGAGGGAAAGGGAAAGGGAAGATGCACTTGGTACACCCAAAATGCCTGAGGAGGTGTGTCCCCTGACTGGATGGGAAAAGGGCTACTTGCCGAGGTGAACTTTCAAGGATTAAATATTCGCCCTGGTGAAAACTGCATCCACGGTGTCTCTGCAGCCCCGTGCTAGGGAAGGTGAGATGCTGAACCAACCCCTCTGCAGGGCTCACCAAGACTCTTTGCACCCTGAGATGGGAAAAATTAAGCACATCCACTTCCAGGATGGACAGCTGTCTATATGTGGAAAAACTCAAATTACATAGGGCAAAACAATGCTGGACTGCAATAATTTTTCATAATGTTGGTCTAATAAGGTGGAGGTGCAGCCTTTTCCAACATTAAGTAAGAAAAGAAGTAGTAAAGTTTCTGTATCTCATCTTTGTTATTATCTGGCCATTAAGGGAGGCAAAACATTAGTGAGTGTCTTGCAAATCCCAGCTCCTGAACTGCCACTCTAGACCCTGGGTTTGCAGTAAGTTTGGTCTATTGTCTCCAGGACCTCTTAAAAAGACAAAGAAGAAATTATGTTTCGCTCCAGCAGAGTGAGAGCTGAGAATGAGACAATAAAGCAAAAATGGTCATATTTTATTGCTTTACTCACTCATGGTTTCTTGAGTATGGTATGACTTATGGAAGCTTTGATTTACACTGGTGCAAGTTTTATCTGCTGCTGTCTCGGCCAGTTCATTCTTAATACTGAGACCTATGGGTCTCTTCTGACTTTCTTGGTTAAATAAATTAAAGGAAATATAAACGTTAATGAAAGTCACTTTATTTATGGCTAGATTGGAACATTGTCTCTTACACCATGGGTCCAATCCAAACCCCATTAATCCAAAGCTTACTGACATCCCTGAATCAGGCCCTGTCTTTGGGCTTTTCCTTCTCACTATGAAAGGAACAGTTAAAAATAATTTTAAATGAGATTATATTATGCCTCAAAAGCCGTCCTGCACAAAACTTTCAACCCTTGTCACCTCTGGGGAGGCAAAGCATTTGGGATGTTTTAGTGGCTGTTGTTTGAAGGCTAAAGATATTCCTCCCAGAGCGATGCCTCTCTCCCCTTTTCCTCTCCATGCCAACCATCCCACCCTTTAAATATCTCCTCATGAAGCATTTTGCAATGCATCACATGCTGTTTGTGGCCAAACACATTTTTGGCTCTTCTGTATGATACAGAACCTATTTCCAGCTCTTCAGGCACTTTCTCAGATTATTTCTTGCCAAAATTTTACTTTTTTGGCCTGGTTGAATAAAAGAATGCTTTCTGCTGCTTTTATTTTTATTTTTTTATTTTATTAATTATTGTTTATTCAGAGATGCTTTCTGCCACATATATCTCTGCCAGCAGTATAACTGCTGGCTTGCCATTCCAGTGTCTGCCTTAATGTGCTCTGATATGCTCCTTCCCTGGCTCACCTTCTCCAGTTTAAAAAAACCACAACCACCAAACCACCAAAACAAGCAAGAAAATGAAACAACAACCAAAGAACATTGCATGTGCTTTTTGTGCTGAAGGAAAAAAGAGCAGAAGACAGAAGAACAGGGAAGTACAAAATGTTTAAAAAGCATAAAAATGTAGGAGTTGTCCCACAGAGTATTAGGATGAGTCAGTAACTGAAGCTGTTATGTTTTCACATGGAAGTAGCAAGTTCTGGGTTGTTCTTGTAGCAAAAGTCTTACTGTTATCACAGCTGTGGGAGGGATAAACAGAGCAGTGAGAAGGAGAAGTAGCTCCTCAGTGAATATGAATTAGTGTAGTTTATCAAGGCCGTGGCTTTTCACAACTGATCACATCCTGTTGATATTAGTAGAACTTTTCCCCCGAGCCAATCAGGGACTAGATGCAGAAACTGAAAGACAAGAAGAAAGCATTGGGTTAGATCTCAGTTCTGGAGAGGGACAGGGAATATATCCCAAAATGGTTACAGCGTAGAGCCCTCAGCCTCTGTGTGAATGCATCCTTTGGGATGATATCTAATGTGGGCGACAAGAAATCCTGTTCACCCTGGAAGCACTCTGGGAAAGGTTCAGCTGACAGCCAGGTACAAACCAGGTCCTGTCAGCAGAGATGGGGCTGTGTGGCTGGATGTACCTGCCCTGTGTGTGAGGCAGGGATTGGCGGGGGAGGCGCATGGACAGCACATGATCAGAGCTGGGTGGGTACAGGGATGCATGGACAGCGACCCTGCAGTGGCAGGCAGCCAAGGAGTGCTTGTTTTGGGTTAAGTTTAGGACATAAAAGGCCTTGTTACAATGAACAATCTTCTTCGGGAGAAGCAAGGAGGTCTGTGTCCTAGTTCCCCATTGCTATGATCCAAACTTCTTGGGTTTATAGACAGGGAAGTCCCTCCCAGCAGTGGCTGTTAAAGCAGATGCACACCGACGTGCTGGCTGTGGCTCTGTCGGATTAGGCAGCTAGACCAATCCAGCAGATTGCAATAATTCACAGAGGCCTGATGTCTTCATGTCCATGTTTAAATACTATTTACCAGCAGTTCAAGGGAGGTGATTCTGCCCTTCTTCTTGGCTCTGGTGAGACCCCATCTGCAGAGCTGCTTCCAGATCAAGAGACCCCAAAATCAGGAGGATGCAAAGCTGCTGGAGTGAGTCGAGAGGAGGCCATGAAAATGCTCCAAGGGCTGCAGTCCCTCTGTTCTAGAGACAGGCTGGGAGACCTGGGGATGCTCAGCCTGGAGAAGACTCTGGGGACACTTCATTGTTGTCTTTTTGTACTTAAAGGGGGCTTATAAAAGAGATGAAGAGTGATTTTTAACATGAGCAGACAGTGATAGGAGAAGGGAAAACACTTTTAAACTGAACGAGGGCAGATTTAGATCAGATACTTTCAAGAAATTATTTACTCTGAGGGTGGTGTGCTGTTTGGTTGCATTATTTCTCATTGAATTTAATAAAACAGCCTTCACTTCCGGGAAAGACAGCATGTTAGGCAGGTGGGGTGGGATGTACCCTGTAGGACTCATGTCCCAAGACTCTGTGAGCTGATGAAGCAGCATTATAACCCCAGCTAAGCCATGCCATTATGACCACCCCTGTCAGACACATCCTCTAGAGACATCCAGACTTCTGCTTAATCCAGCTCACAGGGGTTGGTGGGGACAAGGGATGGACATGGGGTCAGAAGAGATGATTTTGTGTGCTGTCTTTAGGCTTTTGTGGCCACTCCATGTTGCAGCTCAGCTTCCATGTCCCTCAGCATTGGTGGCTGTGAAGGGATGTCCAAAAGGTGACTCAAACAAGACCCCATTTCTTTTCCCCATTATTTCACCTTAATGAACTTCCTGTACTCATGCTGACCAGCACTTAACTCTGTGAACAAAGTGGCATATGGCTTTCAAATATGCCTTGTATTTGGCTGAGGAGAGAACAAGCTTTGTGAGCATTTACCCCACAGAGCTCCTCACTTAAGATATCTTCATAAATATTTGTTCTGTAGGTTCTGTGCAATTAAGTGAGTAAGTGGTATGTAGCAGCCTTTGTTTTCAAAAGCAATGATACCAGGCAGCAAAAGGAACAAATGCCTTCTTAAGCTTTTGTGCCAGCCTATAATGAATCCTTGAAATGGCTCTGAAATAAAATTCAAGTAACTCAGTGCTGAGTCAGGCCATGAATCCATATTACAACCTTAAAAGTGCTATACTTTGCTCAGCACCCATTTCACAATGTTTTTATGATGAACATACCCCATTATGGAAGACAAACCAAAGCCTGTAATCAGGTATTTGTAGGTAAACAGAAAACCTAATGGAACCATAAGGTTGAATCAGAGAGAAATCACACCAATATTACAAAGAAATCACTCAGAGGAAAAAAATCACTGCTGTCAACAAAAAGGCTTAATCTCTGGTGTTTTCCTGGCAGTTTAGGATAAGAGCAAAACAACCAAGCCTGGGTGCTTCTAGGAAAGGATGAAATGTTTTCGTAGCATCCCCTTAAAGACCATTCTTTAATGAAACCAATTGAAAAGGAAGATAACTCAGGCTGGATATCTCAAGAATGTCTTAAGCATGTCTTAAAGAATGCCTACATGAATCAGAGACGGGGTTTTTGTGTGCTCATTTCCCAGCAGTGCAAGCAGATGAGGAATTCTGAGTGTCCACAGTTGTGTCCCAGCAGGGAGAAACTGGCATTTACTACATGGGACATGGATGCTTGAAAGGTAGACTCCACTTGAGCTGCACGGATTTGCTTCAAAGGTTGTGTTTCCAAGTCAGCAAAGGATTGAGTGAGACAGACGTATGGACTGACTCCTGTGAAAGGCAAGGAAGATTTCAGGTAAAAACATAAAAGCCTGGTGTTGTCCATGGTTTATGATTACATAGCCCATGGTGTATTTGTGAGAAGTTTTCCTTGTCCAAGTCGTTCCAGTCTGAGTTTCAAAGAATGGTACCTTCTTTGCTACCTTCTCTGTTACCTTGCCAGCCCTTGTCAAGCTAGGTCGTAAGGGGATCATGCCATTAATCTCCTTGCTGTCCTAAGTTTCCATCAAAAAGCAGCTTTTCTCACAGTAACAAACAGAAATACTTGGCTGAGCTGGGGCACTGCAGGTTTCTTTGAGATCCTTCCCCAATCTGGGGGTCATATATTCTCTGCTCAAGGCCATGGACTGCAACTAACAAAAGTGATCCATGGACCATCTCAGTCTTGCTTTGCTTTGCCTGGTCTAAAAGTGTGTCATAGAACCACAGAATCACTGAATCATTTGGGTTGGAAAAGATCTGTAAGGCCATGGAGTCCAACCATTCCCCCAGCACTGCCAAGCTCACCACTAACCCATGTCCCCAAGTGCCACATCCACACATCTATTAAATCCCTCCAGGGATGGGGATTCCACCATTGCCCTGGGTAGACTGTTCAGGGGCTTGGCAATCATTTTGAGGAAGGAACTTTTCCTAATCTCCAATCTAAACTTCCTCTGGCACAACTTGAGGCCCTTTCCTCTTGTTCTATTGTTTGTTACCTGGGAGAAGAATGTCCTGTCAGAAGAGAGAGATGTGTCTGAATCTTCAGAAATGTTCAGCCTCTTTGGTCACAGATGGGTTTGCAGAGATGTTCAGCTTCCACTTAGGCCTACAGAAATCTTATTTTTGAAGTCCTGGAAGCATTGGAATATTTGCTTAGGAGATATAGTAGCAGGGATGCCTGCCTTAAGCCCTGCAAAAAGCCCACCCTCTTTTTTGGAAGTCAGCCTTGTCTGAAAACTTCTCCAAAAGCCCTTTGGATAACCTGGCCCTCATGCTGCCTTGCATGAGATTGTCCCAAGACCCACTGATTCAGAGCAAAACCTGGCACAGCTTTCTCCTGCTCCCTGCTTCACATCACAGAGTCAGAATGAATGCTGGGATCACAGACTAGTATAAAATTGGGCAGAAATAGGCATGTCTCACAAATGTCTTGCTTATGATGAGGTGTTCCTACTCTCAGCCAGCAACTGAAAAGCAGGGACCATAATGGAAGGTACCCCCTTGAACATTTTACATTATTCCTTCTATTCTAAAAAGACTATTTAGGCCTTTTATCCTTTCCAGTTGGTGTCATTCTCTCCAGTCTTGCAAATCACTGCTATTAATAACGCACTCACAGCTAAGCCCCCCTGCAAGGAGGACTCCAGCTCCAACACTGCGGCAAAGGAGGGGTTCCTGGACTTCTTCAGGGAATGGGAAGCACTCCTCCACCCTGAAGGGAGCATTCAGCTTTGGAGAGAGGAGTTGACAGCTGCTTTTTATTTGCCTTTAAAAGGCAGTGTAGGGGCAGCTGTGGGACCTTTGGTCTGGAAGAGAAGCCTTTTCTGGTCAGTCCCAGGGCTGGAAGGTCAGGCCTGAGTGGTCTCCAGCCAGCTGGCACAAAAATTGAGAAACTGCTTTGATTTTCCTCTGGCTGGTGATGGGAGCTGGGCAGGTGGAGTGGGACAAGAATTGGTCACTGCTGTGGCTTGGACTGGGCACGCACTGGGCACTCTTACAGCACAGGTGATGAGTGGTGCTTTGAAAGACAAGGCGAAGGAGACAAAACCCACTGAAATTTAGGGAAAATGGATCGTGTTTACACCTTTACAGGCAGGTAATTGGGATTCTAGTGGACAAAAACATCTGCAGTTGAAGGGCAGGAGGAAAATGAAGGCAGGATAACTCTTCAGGCTTGGATTTCACCCTGGAAAATGCTGTAATTTTCTGCAAGATATCTGGTGGAGGAGAAATCTCAGGTTGCTGCAATCTTGCTGATTTACAGAGGTGGTCTTGCATGCCAGAGGAAGGACAAAGAGTGGCCTCATCCCCTTACAAAGCTGTCCATGCTACAGGTACAAGGCAGTTTGCATATGGCCTCTGTAGGATCTGGCCTCCATCTTTGAGGTTTGGGCACTACAAGAAGAACCACAGAGCTTTTACCTCCTGACTGCAATATCTTGGGACAAAAACCTTTGTGCTATTTACCTTAGAGCTGCCAGGCATTGCTGAGGTACAGCCAGAGCTGCACCCTCTCTGTGCACAATGAGGTGTGGCAGTGATAGGTTCTCATATATCTCTCCTCTGCATCTGCAGGGATGCTCCTTGGCATCCCAGTCCCTGCTGGGTCCCTGCCAAAGTGTATTCTTTTATTAACCCACTGCCTGTCTTCAGGACAACCTCATGTTAAAAAAAAAAAACTTAATGTATCAGAAGCTATCATCCTCTTCTCAGAGATGTGGCACTTCTCCCTGTATGCTGTACAGATTAGTGTTGTTCCAACGTATTTGCCCCTCAGGAGTATCAATGCTTGCTGTGAGGCAGCCCAAAGGAATGACTCCTCAATTATGTACCCTATTCTTGGTTTAATTTGGAAGAACTTCACTTTCTGACTTCTTACTTTTTCATATATGCTCCTGCTCTTCAGCATTTTGCAAATTATTTTAGCATCAAACAGTCTTTCTTTGTTCTCCCTGTCAGAAAATAAAGTATGTGGGTGAATATTCAAAATTCATATGATAATAATTTGGTTTATTTTTAGTAGGTGGCAGAGCCTTTAAGAAAAGTGTCCCTATCAATGCTTGAAATTGAAACTTAGGGACCCAGTGAAAAACTTATATCTGCTTAAACTAGTAAATAATAGGGTCAAGGGCACAAACCTGGTCACTGACCTTTAATTTATTATTATACATAATTTCTCATCAAAAAACCACTCACCAAAGTAAATGCAGGGCTTGGGGGATTTAAGAGCGATGTTTCCTGATGCAGTGTGGGTAATGGAGCTCAGTTTTCCAATCCAGTTGTGCTTTGGGACAGCAAATGGCTGCTAGCTCAGAGTTATTTATATTTGTAGCTGTAGCCTGTGCCTCAAGATGTTTAAAATTGTTTAAAATTTACATTGTTTAAAATGTAGGAGTGGCATCCTGTCACATGCTCTGGCACCTTCCAGCCATTGGTCCCAGATAAATAATCTTTTTAAAGTTGCTTGGGAGCATTTATCCATGGGTCCTTTGGCTGCCACATGAAAAACATGCACACTAATGCTGGGTGAAATGCTACTCTAACCCCTGTGGGAGGATGAGAGCTTTCGTAGCTCATTCATAGCACACAGCATCTTGAAACTCACTGATAAAACCGTAATACCACACCCCACAATACACATAATTGTAACATAATATTAAATATTTGGAGAGTGCCATGACTTGGCACACTGCTGTAGAGATTTTTTTAAATGAAGGAGCATGGCCCTCTGCTCCAACAGAGTTTACAGCTGGGTCCTGGATCTGCAGATGTGTGATGTTATCCTGAGTCATCCACGGAGGGTCTTCTCCTGTGGGGGGAATGGAAGAAGAGAGAGGGAGGAGATACATAAAAACAAATGATAAATGAAGTGCTACTGAAGGGTGCATGGGTGGTCCTAGGGCATTGGTAACAGAATATGCCTTTTTTGTGTCTGTGTGGTTGGTTGAAATCCAGTTGAGTTCACCACCTGCGTGATATCTTGCTCTCAATGGCAGAGTTATGGTTTATATGGTTTATATGGTTTATATATCCCAGAGTCTGGGAAGGTCTGCAACAGATTTAGGACTTTTGCAAGGGATTGCAGGACTCCTAGAGTGAGAGCCACTCCTGAGTTCCATTTGAAGTCAGGTTCAGGTGTAGCTGAAGTCTGGATGCAGGGCGTCTCACCTGTGCTGCCCATGGTAGCTTTTTAAGACTGACGTCAGTCTTCTAAGGCTCAGGGGACACCTCAAAACTCTTTACAACTGCCTGAAAAGACACTGTAGGGAGGTGGGGGCCAGTCTTTTTCTCCGAGGTAACAAGCAGTAAGACCAGAAAAATAGAATCAAGTTACACCATGGGAGGTTAAGGTTGGATATTACACGAAATTTCTTCCCCCAAAAGGTTGTTTAGCCCTGGCACAGGCTGCCCAAGGCAGTGTTGGAGTCCCAGTCCCCGGAGGGATTTAAAAGCCATGTGGATGTGGCACTTGGGGACATGGGTTAGTGGTGGGCTTGGCAGTGCTGGGGGAATGCTTGAACTTGGTGATCGTGTAGGGCTTTTCCAACCTGAATGATTCCATGATTCTGTGTCCCAACTCCATAGACACTCTTTGTAAATCCTGCAAGGACTTGCTGGTAGATTTGGAGAGGTCTTCACGTTTTGGAGGTTACCTGGTGCAACAGATGACAAAAAAGCCTTATTTTCCAGTTCAGTTATCTTTCTGACATGCTAATGAATTTCTTACAGCACCCCAAAAGTATTTCTAAAGATTAGCAAGAAGATGATTATCCAAATATTAAAGTCTAATAACTAGGTCAATTAGGAAATGCAATCCAGAAAATATCATCCAGCTGTCTCCCCTTCTGTTAATGGATGGATACAGCCACACTCTATGTGAAATCTTTCTTTGCAGTCTGCAAAGCCAAAGAGAGTTGTTTGCTCAACATCCACTTCCTTCCCCAGGGCTTAAATGCTAATGGAAAGCCCCAGCTCTGGTTTGTTAATCGTCATATTTGTGTGACCAGTTCTGTTTTATGAGAAGCCCATGAAAAATGGTGAATCATTGTCTCCTGCTGATGAAAATGGTAATAGCTTTGACCCACAGAAGCAGTAGGAAAGGTAATGACTGCCAAACCTTTAGATTTTGGTTACTGGTTCAGCACCCAGGTCCTGTGAAATAAATCCTCACACGCATACCTTGGCAGCTCCCCACCTCCCAGGTGCCCCAAAAGCAGCCATGCTTTGCCACCAGATCCAAACTCCAACATGAGGAGCATGAGGAGCAGGAGACAACAAACTGAAACAATTCAACAATGGACCTCCCTGATTCATCAAAGCACTTAGAACACAACACGTCACATGAAGAGTATTTAAATATGTGCTAAAATAGTTTGGCATATCAGGGCCTGGGGGCTGATTTATCCTATATCCTTTATGTGTGCATCCTTCTGCTTTCTTACTCTTTGTCCCACCTTTGCACTTGTATCTCCTATGCCCTTCTGTCCTGATGAACACATGGACAAGCAACTGCAATGAGTAGATACTTGTACTCCAGTGCCAATTTTTTAATGATTCCCCCCCATGTCAGACAGATGGTTTAGTGGTGGCCCTGGCAGTGCTGGACTCAATGGTCTTACAGGGATTTTCTAACCTTAATGACTCCGTGATTCTGAGCCTTAACAAACTGTTAGCGCTCAAGAAAACCATGCAGATTGGAACCATCTCCTTCTTTCAATATTCTTCCTCCACACCATCAACCCTCAGCACCTATAAAGGCCAGTCACCTCTCAGCACCAATAGTAAGACCATGAAGATCCCATGGTAGGACTCATCCAGCTGTGTTGTTTGCACGGTTCTGAGCACAGCAGGTGCCTACTGCATAATCATGAGTATTACAGGTGCCACAACTTACTGCTTCTACTCCTATTGACTAATAACAACTGCATTTCCCCTACTGCCCTTTAAAGATCAAGGTAATTTGGAAAAAGGCTATTTATACAGAAATCAGAGCATTTGCACAGCAAGTCAGACTGCAGTAGATATACCAGGCAATTTCCCCATGTAAATCAGTCCTCCTTGGGGAACCCTGACAAAACCTCCTCCTCATATGTACACATTTTTGGGTTGGGATGGGAGGAGGGCCAGGGAAATGGAAGTTTGGAGCAGTTTGAGTACTTCTGGGCAACTGTCACACAAAGAAAAATGGACATACTGTGCAAAGCTGCTGGCAAAACTGGGTCTTAAACAAATAATACAGTGGCTTTGGGAATTTGGGATTGTGGATACAGGGTTCTTTGCAGTTCACACAGGACCTTTTGTGACTTGTGTATATGAATGCAATCAGCACGGGGACACAGACATAAAAAAATTATCCTATATAAATAGCTGTCCTGAGAATAGACCTTAAGGAAACTGTTCTGAGTCTCTTGATCCAGGGACTAAAGCATTTATTCTCTTCTTTCCTTTCACCTGAAACCNTTCTTCTTTTTCTTTGTATTTTCCTTCCTCTTTCGCTGGCAGGCAATCACCAAGCCTCCAACCCCAGAAGCGACCTGAAGGCAAAAACCATACCTCAACATCTGCTCTTTCCACCGATTACAGACAGATCAGAGAGGAGGTTGTGGAACCTGCAGGCTGCCAGCAGGACGTGGTGAGGTACGCCATGAGCCCGGGCCGTGGCTCCTCACCTTCGCGGGAGACCCAAATCTCGCTGACAGCCCTTGCGTGACATTATCCTTGTCCTTTTCCCGGGCGGCGGTCACTCAGCTCCGGGCGCGGAGCTCCCTCGGCAATGCTCGCGTTCCGGCGAAAACGCTAACTCGCTGTTTTCGTTGCTAATCATTGCTAATCATTAACCTCTCATTAGAATACCCCCCTCGAGTCCCGCCGGGTCCCCGCCATCCCCGGGGGCCGCGGCCGAGCCGCCTCCTGGCCCCCGCCCCCGCTGGCAGGGCCGCGCTCCCGAGGGGCTGTGTCGGGATGGAGCGCGGGGAGGGGATGCGCGGAGCCCCGCGGGGCCCCGGCCCTGCCCGCGGGGGCATCCGCGGGGCGCGGAGTCTTTTGTTATGCTAATCCGAGCTGACATCACTCCGCATATCAAAGCCGAGGGGGCCGCATATAAGGCGGCTCCGGGGGCCGCCCCGCCAGAGCGGCCCCGGTCCCCGCGCAGCCCGGCCCGGGCGGAGGTAAGCGGGGACCGCACGGGGGTGCGAGCCACTGCCGGGAGAGCTGGACGGCGGCTCGGCGGAGCGCCTTTGAACGCCGAAGGTGCGGGGCTGGCCAAGAACAGGGGTTTGCGAGGCGTGGAAAGAATTCCAAGCAGAGGGGATGCATCCCAGGGGGATGCATGGGAGGAGGAAGACGCCGTGGGGTTCGAGGGAGAGAGGATTCTTAGAGGCTGCAAAGCAGACCTAGGACACGCCAGGGAGAGAGGCGGCTTGGAGACTGCAAGGGAGAAGGGAGACCTGGAGTATTGCAAGGAAAAGGGAGACCCGGGAGGATGCATGGGGCAGAGAGAACCGAGGGAATGCAAGGGAGAGGGGAGGCTTGGACACTGCAAGGTAGAGGGCATACCCGGGGGGATGCAAGGAAGGAGGAGACTTGGAGGCTGAATTAAAGAGACCTAAGACCCGACGAGGGGGAATTAAAAGACCTAAGACCCGGCGAGGGGAAGTGTGAGTGCAGGAGAGAGGGCAGGACTCAGGGAAGAAGGACACGCAGAGGGTGAAGAGACCCGTGCACGATGAGCTGCAGGGGAGAGGAGAGTCCCAAGACTTGGAAGGGAGACTGGAGACGCAGGGGCTTAAGGCAGAGTGGGGACTTGGAGCTGTAAATGTGCAGGGCAATGCAAAGAGCTGCATAGAAGAGAGGAGTCCAGGAGGCTGCAGGGGAGCAGGGACACCCAGGGGCTGCAGGGGAGCAGGGAGATGCAGAAGGCAGCAAGGGAGAGGTGAGACCCAGCAGCTGGAATCAGCTCCACCACCCTCTATTCCTTTTCTCTGCTCCCAGTCCTCACTGCAGGTCATCTGGGGATGTGCTACCCTAAACCAGGCTACTGTGCTCCTGGTTTAGAGAGAGCTGCAGGCTGGCAGCAGAGTCAGGTGGATGTCTTTGTTTCTTGGATGGGAAAACTGGGGAAATGTGAGCTGGATACTCACAGGTTTATGTACAGTTAAAATTGCCTGTCCCCATCCCTGAATCCGGAGTCTTGGAGGTGTCTGATGGGAGTGTTTTCTGTGTGCCAGAGTGGGACTGGCTGCAAACAGCCTTGAGGCAAAGAGAAAAGCGAGCTTTGAATTAAAAACAGCTCCTGTTTTTAGGAGTCCACAGGCCACTTGCTGTTGGTTTGATCAGTGACCCAGAGCTCACCAGAGCTGTAAACATCACATCTACCCCAAAGTGTCTCCCTCCCCTCCCCTTGCAAATTGCTCTTGCAAGTGTAACCTGTGCTGGAAGGAGTAGAAAAAGGCATTATTACCTCTCCAAATAAAAGGGGTGCAATTGCATGCAAAGCTTGCAGTTCTTTGGGGAGGTATGGGGGAGTTAGATAATTTCTCTTCCTCTCCAGGGGTTGAAAAAATCCCAAACTGTGACTTTTTCAAGGCAGGGGGGAAAGTAGAGAATGCTGTTGGCTGGTCAGGTTTAGTGAGAGCATTTTAGACCATCTGAGACATTTTACACCTGATTCTTGTGTTGTCCAGCAGTTCACAGGAGTGAGATAAGGAGTCTGAAATATCTAAATCGACACTGAAAGGCATGGGCAGGATTAAGAGTTGAAGGTTTCCAGTGTACTTGTGGAGCAGTGGGAAAAGAAGGGCTCCCAAAGATTAAAAGATACAGAAATACTCTGAAATAAGAAGCACGTATGCCTGGATGCTTGTGGGAGCACTGCGTTCAAGGGACGCATCAAACCCAAATCCAAGTGGGCATTAAAGAAAAACAATCCATGGCAATGAAATCCTGCCTCCCTTGTCGGCAGCCAGTTTTGTCTCGGACTTCAAGGGAGCCAGGAACTCGCCCCTAGAGGTTATAAAAATCCTTTGTAATAACAGCACTTCTCTAGTAACCCTTTACACCAGGCACTGGGCTTGGGAGAGCCAAAAAGCAGCCTGAATAGAAAAATATGCTGCAGATAACAGAGAAAACACTCAGCAATATTCATTCCCCCCAACCCAGTTGCTCCCCAAATGGGGATATTGAGGCTGAAAGCTGCAGCTGGGCAAGTCCAGAGCTGGGATCAGGTAGGATGCCCATTTTCCAGGGTAAGGCATTTCCCAAAGTGAAGCTGACTGTTCCAACCATTCNGGGTTGGGATGGGAGGAGGGCCAGGGAAATGGAAGTTTGGAGCAGTTTGAGTACTTCTGGGCAACTGTCACACAAAGAAAAATGGACATACTGTGCAAAGCTGCTGGCAAAACTGGGTCTTAAACAAATAATACAGTGGCTTTGGGAATTTGGGATTGTGGATACAGGGTTCTTTGCAGTTCACACAGGACCTTTTGTGACTTGTGTATATGAATGCAATCAGCACGGGGACACAGACATAAAAAAATTATCCTATATAAATAGCTGTCCTGAGAATAGACCTTAAGGAAACTGTTCTGAGTCTCTTGATCCAGGGACTAAAGCATTTATTCTCTTCTTTCCTTTCACCTGAAACCCACAATTAAACCAAATGACAAAAATTACGCAAGTACTTTTGCAACCAGCATCCATTTTTTCAGAGCCCATAGGTGACAGATGTCTTAAACTCATGAGGCCTTATGTTCAGAATCCAGTTGTGCTTTTCTTTCTTACAGAGTTTTTATCTTAATCTTTTTTTCTTCTATTTTTTTCCTTTTTCTTTTATTTTCCTTCTTTTTTTTCTTTGTTAATTTCCCCTTTTTTGTTGTTTTTATTTTCTTTTTTTTATTCTTCCCTTTAATTTTTCCTTTTTTTTCTTTCTCTTTTTTCTCATTTTCATTTTTCCTTTTCCTTTTTATTAACCTCTTTTTTATTTTTTCATTTTGCTTTTATTCTTTTGATTTCCTCTTCTCCTTTTTTCTTTCTCCCTCTTTTCTCCTTTTCTTTTTTCCTATTTTCTTTTTCGATTTTTTTCTTTTCTCTTCTCAGTCTTCTTTCTTTTTTCCTTTTTTAAAACTTTTTTACCTTTCCCCTTTTCTTGCATCCATTTGTTTTTTCCTTTCCTTCTTTTTCTTTTCTCCTTTTCCTTTTTTTCTGCTACCTTTCCTTTTTTCCCTCCTTTTCTTTCCTTTTCTTCTTTTTCTTTGTATTTTCCTTCCTCTTTCGCTGGCAGGCAATCACCAAGCCTCCAACCCCAGAAGCGACCTGAAGGCAAAAACCATACCTCAACATCTGCTCTTTCCACCGATTACAGACAGATCAGAGAGGAGGTTGTGGAACCTGCAGGCTGCCAGCAGGACGTGGTGAGGTACGCCATGAGCCCGGGCCGTGGCTCCTCACCTTCGCGGGAGACCCAAATCTCGCTGACAGCCCTTGCGTGACATTATCCTTGTCCTTTTCCCGGGCGGCGGTCACTCAGCTCCGGGCGCGGAGCTCCCTCGGCAATGCTCGCGTTCCGGCGAAAACGCTAACTCGCTGTTTTCGTTGCTAATCATTGCTAATCATTAACCTCTCATTAGAATA
>VZTZ01047129.1:48624-128213 GCA_013400955.1 Drymodes brunneopygia | reverse complement strand
AGAAGAGAGGAGTCCAGGAGGCTGCAGGGGAGCAGGGACACCCAGGGGCTGCAGGGGAGCAGGGAGATGCAGAAGGCAGCAAGGGAGAGGTGAGACCCAGCAGCTGGAATCAGCTCCACCACCCTCTATTCCTTTTCTCTGCTCCCAGTCCTCACTGCAGGTCATCTGGGGATGTGCTACCCTAAACCAGGCTACTGTGCTCCTGGTTTAGAGAGAGCTGCAGGCTGGCAGCAGAGTCAGGTGGATGTCTTTGTTTCTTGGATGGGAAAACTGGGGAAATGTGAGCTGGATACTCACAGGTTTATGTACAGTTAAAATTGCCTGTCCCCATCCCTGAATCCGGAGTCTTGGAGGTGTCTGATGGGAGTGTTTTCTGTGTGCCAGAGTGGGACTGGCTGCAAACAGCCTTGAGGCAAAGAGAAAAGCGAGCTTTGAATTAAAAACAGCTCCTGTTTTTAGGAGTCCACAGGCCACTTGCTGTTGGTTTGATCAGTGACCCAGAGCTCACCAGAGCTGTAAACATCACATCTACCCCAAAGTGTCTCCCTCCCCTCCCCTTGCAAATTGCTCTTGCAAGTGTAACCTGTGCTGGAAGGAGTAGAAAAAGGCATTATTACCTCTCCAAATAAAAGGGGTGCAATTGCATGCAAAGCTTGCAGTTCTTTGGGGAGGTATGGGGGAGTTAGATAATTTCTCTTCCTCTCCAGGGGTTGAAAAAATCCCAAACTGTGACTTTTTCAAGGCAGGGGGGAAAGTAGAGAATGCTGTTGGCTGGTCAGGTTTAGTGAGAGCATTTTAGACCATCTGAGACATTTTACACCTGATTCTTGTGTTGTCCAGCAGTTCACAGGAGTGAGATAAGGAGTCTGAAATATCTAAATCGACACTGAAAGGCATGGGCAGGATTAAGAGTTGAAGGTTTCCAGTGTACTTGTGGAGCAGTGGGAAAAGAAGGGCTCCCAAAGATTAAAAGATACAGAAATACTCTGAAATAAGAAGCACGTATGCCTGGATGCTTGTGGGAGCACTGCGTTCAAGGGACGCATCAAACCCAAATCCAAGTGGGCATTAAAGAAAAACAATCCATGGCAATGAAATCCTGCCTCCCTTGTCGGCAGCCAGTTTTGTCTCGGACTTCAAGGGAGCCAGGAACTCGCCCCTAGAAGTTATAAAAATCCTTTGTAATAACAGCACTTCTCTAGTAACCCTTTACACCAGGCACTGGGCTTGGGAGAGCCAAAAAGCAGCCTGAATAGAAAAATATGCTGCAGATAACAGAGAAAACACTCAGCAATATTCATTCCCCCCAACCCAGTTGCTCCCCAAATGGGGATATTGAGGCTGAAAGCTGCAGCTGGGCAAGTCCAGAGCTGGGATCAGGTAGGATGCCCATTTTCCAGGGTAAGGCATTTCCCAAAGTGAAGCTGACTGTTCCAACCATTCCCAGTCCCAAAGCCCTTTAAGGGTGCTGTGTGATGGGCTGTGAGACTCCAGAGATGCAATGTGGTGGGCAGATTTTTCTGTTTATTTTATTGTTGTCTTTCTTATGGGATGGGAAACCACTGCAAAGACCACAAAAAACAGCCTGGAGTGGTTCTGCAAGTATTCTGAAGTGAATAACTGAAGGGAAAGCCATTTACTGCTATTAATACCACTGCTAAAATAAGCAAGCCGTGCCCTGGAGACAGAGAGGACCCCTCTAAGGATTTAATTCCTGCACCTGGTTTGTTTTTTTGTTTGGCCTGAAGAAGGAAAAAAACAACAAAAAGAAAACTGGTATGGGGGTATCCTTGAGAGCTTTTTTGTCTCCTCCAGGCTGCTCCCTGGAGACAAAAATGGGATTTTATATTTACAAAGTTGCAGCCTTTTCCATGAGCTCCAGGTGCCAAGGACTTGGAAGAAGTTAGAGGCAGAGGTAATGAGGCGAGAAAAAAAGCAAAAGGTAAAGAGAAAAACACGTTTATTGTAACAGATCAGAGAGAAACATCTGCAAGGCAAGGGCACCTGCATTAAGCAGGGAAATGCAGTTTTTATCATTTGTCTTCTCTGCAGAAAAAGAGTGAGGAAAAAGAAATCTGGAGAGAGAAAGGGGAGAGATGAATAGCTGAAGATTTGGGCTAGTCTAAAGATCCATCTTTTTTTTTCTTCCTGAGCAGTTACACAAACTTTTTGGAGAGGGGGAGAAAAAAAACCACACTGAAGTGAAGCAGCAAATGAAGTCTTGCCATGTGTAGGGTTAAATGGAAACACAGAATCAGACCATAACTCTGTGTAATTCAACCCATACGGTTTGTCTATCTGTTGACTCAAAAGGTTGTATCGAGGCTTGGCAAGGGAGGGGACTGAGAAGGGATAATCCAAACCTTTTCATGATTCATAAACCACTCCTTTTCACTTTGGATAATAGATTTCTCTCTTGCAGTGACTCACTAAACTTCAGAGTTAACCATAGCTCGGACTCTTTCTCTCCTTTCAGGTTGTTCATCTCCAAGCACAAGCAATACCCAAACTGAAGGAAAATACATTGCACAAAATATTAAGAAAACTCCTTTTTAAAAAAATTTTTCTTTGGAGAAGCTGACTTCCTTTGGCAAGCAGGAGAAAATGGAGAAAATGAAGCCAAGTCTGCGATTTTTCTTAGCTGGTTTTCTGTTGTTGATTATGCAGACAGGGCTTTGCTATGGGATAAAATGGATGTAAGTACCTGGCTCTATCTCTGCAT
This sequence comes from Drymodes brunneopygia, assembly GCA_013400955.1. NCBI lineage: Eukaryota > Metazoa > Chordata > Aves > Passeriformes > Petroicidae > Drymodes > Drymodes brunneopygia. The sequence continues at coordinate 125,491 of VZTZ01047129.1, read as the reverse complement.
TTTTAATGTTTTTGTAGGAATTGCTGGTCTGTTAGCCGTTTGTACAACTGCTGCTTGAGGCATGCTATAAAGCTGTTTAAAGAGCAGCAAGCACTGCAGTTCCCCAGGCATTGATTGATTTCAAGTGTGTGTACTAGGGGCTTATTCTAACAATGTCTCCATCTTCTTTCTAAAATATGCATGATTTAGGCTCATTTGGGTTTTTTTCTCCTCATTGATACCAAGGGAAAGGCACACACTTGAATGCTCACATGAACTTAATGAAGTTTCTAGCATTAGCTCCTGCTCTGCTGGGAAACTCTCCCACCAGGACCACTGGTTGTGCTGAGTAGGAGCTGAGAGCAGTAGGGATGGCAGCTGAGATAATGCTGCCCATCTCCAACCACAGGGGATGCCTGACAGATAACATGGGGTTTTTGTGGACCTTTTAACCTTTGGATTTTGTGAAGGGTGTTAAAAATGAGGCGAGGAGGGGGGAGGAGGGTGAAGAAATACCAGGGTCTGTGGTCAAGTCAGGATTGAGTTTCCTTGGAGGTAATGTCACTGCAAAGTGAAAACATCACTATCTCATTTCTTTGCTTAAGCAAGCAATCAGTCAGTTGCTCACTGCAAAATAAACAAACAAGCCACTCCAACACCAATCTGGTTTCATGTCCTCGATGAGTGATCTGGCTTTTCTGCTTGGCTTTGGAGCTGGGTACAGAATAAATAAGGGAATATGGGTTTGCCTCAAACGAGCATCTTCAGTAGAAGAAAAGGCACAATAACATACAATGCCGGGAAGACCCTGCCGTGCATTGAGGCAAGGATCTTTGGGTTAGGTGGTGAAACTTGGAGAAGAGGTTCCTGTTTTATTGCTCCTTCTGCCACAGACTTCATGCTATGTCTAATTCCCATTCTGTTGTTCCAGTCATTGTCATTTGAAGCTCTACTCATGCCACATTTTATAAAGGCTTAAATTTGAATATCTGCAAATTAAGGTATCCCACTGGAGCCCATCATGCAGTCAGGGAAGAAAGAATCTTCCAGATGGCAATTCATCTTCTCCAAACAGAGATATCCAACAGAAATGTTAAGTGATAGCCTCTGGCAATGTTGTGTACTGCAGGGAGCTGCGAGAGATCACACATCTGCCTTTTATATCCATAAGGAGAAGCACAGTGAATCTCTCCATGTGGTGTTTAAATGCACACGGTCAGGTGGGAGGAATACTCACCTACTTTAGGGCATCTTTCAAGGTGGAATGCTTGCCCATGGCAGGGAGGTAGGAACTAGATGATTTTAAAGGTTTCTTCCAACCCAAACCATTCCATAACCTTTCATTTGCTGTCTCCATACTCTAAGGACCATCTTGGAAATAGAAGAGAGTGAGGATCTGGTTTGCTTTTCACTGTCTTGGCTTTACACTTTGTAGTAGTCAGCAGAGCTCAATTACATAACCCAGTTGTTTCTCTCTGCCAGCTTCCTCCAGTATTTATTCTCTCAGCTCTGCCTATATCCAGCGCCAGGAAAGGCAGGCATCTCCTTTCTACAGGGCATTTAGCAACATGTCCACGGGACTCCTTTGCAATGTTTATTTCTGTGCAGCCCAGAAAGAAAGCTGTTTTGTGGCACCCTAATTCAGCAGGGCTTTTATGTGTAGAACCATGACTGACTGGAGGGACTTGCCCATATGCTTGGCTTTGGTGTCCCACTTAGGCAAGGTGCTTAATCAAGACTGAAGGGCTTGGGTTCCTCCAAAGGGCAGGGGTGGGATGAGCTCCAGAGGAACCTGATACTAGGCTGACAAGCCATAGACATGAAACAATGCTGGGAGGCAGGGCAAGGTCCCTAATAGCTTTGCTGTCTCAAGCAGCCTTTTGGCTGCTAAGTGGTTAAGCTGCAAGGGTTGCTTTCAAGGATCAATGGGGGGAGAAGCAGTTGGAGGCAAGACACCACAGCTGCTGCTCCTCCCCTTCCCAGCAGACATATCCCCCTATCAAAAAGCGAGTGGAAAAGATAAAAGCTGGGATTAAAGTGGCATTTGAAGCATGAACTGCATGCAGATGCAGCATTGAGCTCCCCTCACACCTGTTTAAAACCTGGCAGAGACCTGCGCTCCCAGTCCACAGCACTTTGCAACTGAGATACTGGCAGCTGGGGTTTCACAAAATTATGTTTGGTTTTTCATTCATTTGCTGTTTCTCCTCATTTCCCATTATTTTCCTATGGAAACCCAGGCTAATTTTCCCTGCTCCCCATCACTCTTTTTCCTTGGGGCCCAGGGACTGTCCTTAAAAATTGCATGGGTAAGTTCTTGGCCAATAGAGTATCAAATACTGAGTAATCCCTCAGACCTGCTATCCCAGCCCTGGACTCATATTCTGGGTGCTATTCAATTGAAATCTGCTCCTTCCTTCTCTTGCTCATGAACAGAGATGGCGGGGGGAAAGGATGGGATGAAGAAGGAGTGAAGTGCTATGTGATGTTTTCAGTTGTGGGCTTTTCTCAGCGGTCTGCCTGCTGCATCATTTTTGTAGGCATGGTGCCAGAGGTGAGCTTCAAAGAGGATTTGGGAGGGGAAGGGAGAGATAAGGAGGTGGGTTTCACCAGCCTGAAGATGAGGGAGTGACTGATATGAAAGGTGATAGGAAATTTAATTTTGATTCAGTGTGTGATGTAATTGCGGGGGGAGGGGAAGAAGAAAAGCACAATTTTCAGCCATTTAGGACTTCTCAGTAAAACAAATATGACCTGAAAATTAGTAAAAACAGGGAGAAAGTAAAAAAAGGAATAATTTATTTTATTTTACTCCGCTTATTTTTATGAGTTCTATGGTCCAGATCCCCAGGTGTTGGAAATTGGTGCTGGGCACCACCTAACATCCAGCATGGTGTGTGGACAGTCAGCATCTTGTATACATCCTCTTGCTCTTGTATACATTTCTCTTGCTGGAGAAATTTTACATCTTGTGCTTTTTCATCTGAGCTCCAGAGAACTACTCAGATGCAAAGCCAGAGTATGGCTCCAGAACTTCACTGGACCAGGATTGTTGTGGAGAGGCAGCCTTTCTCATCAGTGTATATGAGACCCTGTGTCTTATTTTTGCAAACACTTTCCCATCCTGAGAGCAAGGCAGGTGTGTGGGGAGGTTACATTGTTCTGTGGTGCTCAGTGTTGTTCTGTCACGGTGGCTGGGAAGGTGAGGCAGCCATTGGTTTCCATGAGATATGTCTTAGGGCCAATGCACCTAGCAATCCTACCACCTTCCCCATCTGCTTTTGCAATCCATTGAGCTTTCCCAGGAGGGTTAGGGTTTGACCAAGAAGGTGCTGGAGCACCTTATTTGGGTAGAAGTGAAAAATAGATGAGCACTAGAGGGAGCTGCAGCCAGATGTGCATGCCCCAAAGGTCTGCAGATGTTGGGATGTCCAGGCACAGAGTAGCTTCTGAGGCATTTCTGCCTCCACAGGGGTTGGCATCTCCTCTGTCCCTCTATGCTGAGTGTCCCCTAAAATGTGGTTGTAAATAAGCCAAACGCAGCACGCAGTCATTTGGGGTTTTTTTTGCCTTGCAGAATGTGCCCAGGACAGCAAGTGCTGGTATTAGGAATACCATCATTTTTAGGTGGAGCTTGGTCACTGTGGGTAATATCTGCCTGTCCCTATTGTGGTGACCCAATCATGCCTCGTGTGCTCTGGAGCAATCCCCAGCTGAGCCCCATTCCCAGCTACTCTTGCTGCATAATTCCTGTGGTTAAATTGCAGCCCTTCAGAAGCAAAAGGTAGCTTAGCCCCATCTTTTGGTGAACACAGGACGTCCCCCAGCCCACCAACCTTGAGCAGCCCTTCTGCAGCCAGCAAAAAGCAGGGGAGAAAATGGAAAGATTTTGTGCTTCCTGGCAGCTCCTGCTTCTCCCCTTCAATCAGCAGTGCGAGGGAGCTGGGGTATGGAGACATGGGCGCCTGTGAGGAGACTGTCTGCCTGGCAAGAGACTGCTAGATGAGCTGCTGTGAAAGGACTGCAGGATGGGGATGGCAGGAGGGGAGTAGGCTGGGGGTGAGGAAAGGGGGGTACCATGTCTTTGAAGTTTGCTCTTCGCTCCACAGGCAGCTCAGGAAAAGTTGACAAAGCTCCATGGCCTTCCTCAGTGCTGGGTGAGCCAACTCACTCACTGCTGGCATCGACTTCAGTCAGGCTTGGGCTTGAAGTCAACGGCCTTGTGCCCGCCACTGCCAGCACTGAATTTGGCACTATATCTGAAAACAGCTCTTATTTTAAGCTTTTAGTTCAGGGTTGGTTTCCCCACACACACACACTTCTCTCCCTCTTCCTCCTCTTTTTTTTTTTTTTTTTTTTAACCACATAAATCCTACTTCTCTGCTTGAAAAGCCCTTGCAGAACCAGGGGAAGCATTTACCAGGGGATGTGGTGTCTTTCCCAAGACTTGTGGCCCCCAGACTGGGACTGATGCAGGGCAGGGTGACAGGGGCATGGGCTGCCTCTGACTACCAGGAGCTTAGACAAGGTTATTGTAACACCCCTGCAAGCCTTTCCAGATGAAAACCTGAGAAATGAGGTTCCTGCAGATTAAAAACCTTCAATGAGATCAAATACAAAAAGAACCCTCAATCTCTGCCTCTCTTTATTAACGTTTACCACACACTTCACTCTCCACAGCCATGTAATTTTGTCTAAATCTTTTTGTTTCACCCAAATCCCTGCAAGATTAAGGGGCTTAGGAATAGGCATTAAAAAGAGTGCCGTTTCAGAAAGTAAAGCTGACAATTTGGAGTAGAAGTTCACGGTTTCACCAGCAGTCCCTTTGTGAGACCTTCTCAGATCATGTCACACAAGGGAGGGTGGTGAGATGCCTCCAGAGAGAAAATTCTTCCACCCTTCAAGGGTGTTTTAAAGGACACCAATACTTTGCTGCTCAATTGAAAGAGTTTTTCTCCCTTTGGCTTGACTGTCCTACCCACAGGGCACCTTGTAAACCAAATAATGTATGACTTTCATTGACATCTGCTGAGATCTGAAGGTGCTTCTTCCCAAGCTGCAGTTCCTGTGAATAATCTTCTCATGGGGCCCAGACATGCAAGGAATGGACCCATACCTCTCAAAGGACCTAACAGTGCAGAGCATTAATGTTTTCAAATTAATTTAATACCTGCCTGAGATAATTAAAAGAGTAAACAAATGTCATGATCCATCTATGCATATTTCCTCTATAATTATGTTTATGGTTTTCTGTCAGTATCCAGAACTTCAGTTGAAAGACCTGCTGCGTTATATATAGAGCAGGAGATGTTTGGTTTAGGCCCTGTTTATTTAAAGGGATGGGTCAAATATGTATATTTTAAAAAAACCTGAAACAACCATCCCTTGGTTGTCTGGAGTATGAAGGATGGGGCAGGAGAATTAAGGGAGAAGAGCACAATGTTATCAGGAGGACACAGTGAAAACAGCATTTCCAGGGTGAAAACAAGTAAAATCCTTGTTTTCAGATGAAGGGTGTGAGTCCACAGAAAGATGTTTGTCACAGTTTTTTTTCCCCAGGTTGAGGAATGAAGGATGTTCTTCTAATTATGCCCTTGAGGGCTGGGTTTTCAGGCTGGCTGTGCCCCATTGGCTCCAGTTTTCCTCCCAGTGCTCGTGATCAGTGGAGACTGGGTGAAGATAGGACAGAGACCCACCACCAAATCCTACCATGGACCAGACTCTCCTGGGGGGTGTTTTTCTTTTCACAAATGGACACTGTTTCCCAATAATGTTTTTGCAGACAGTGGGTATCCATCCCCTGATGCTGCCAGAATTTAGGAAGCAGGGAGGGGTGATGCATTTCCACAGGGAGGGTTTGGAGTGACACGGAGTGGAGAAGATATTCCTAAATGTAGGACAGAGACTGGGCAAACCTGGGTTGTCAGGGCATGGACTAGATGACCTAACAGGCCTCTCACATTTCTGATCTGTGATTTATAAATGCACTGTTCAGTCTCAGCAAGTGACTACAGTAACTGAGTTTTCCATCTCCATTTCCTTTTAATTTTTCCTCTTTTTGCTTGGAGATGTTTCCAATTACAGGTTCTCATAAGCAAAGATGTGAAGTTCAGGCCTGGGAGATACTCAGAAAACACCTTCCTGCATCTTGCAGTTTTGTTCATGGTAGGCTTCCTGGAGCTCAGCCCATTCTATGAGAAACAGCCATTGCTGCCTTTTACTGAGTTCTCACCAATCAGAAGGTGTTTTCCCTCTTCCATGAAGTAAATTGCTTTCTTGTTGCATTATAAAATTGCTTCTCTGATGGTGATCACTTCAAGCCATCTGTAATAAAAGTCTCATTGCATCACATCCCATTTTTTCACATTGAAATGAGTTTTGGTCTGAATTCTGCTTTCATCCCAATCTATAGGTGGTAATTTGTGCTATTCATGACTTGTCTGTAATGGTGAGATAGAGGTACCTCAATGTAGCCTTCCAGGTCCTTTAAATAGGCTGAAGACCTCTATAAAGGATCAGAAAATGTGGTGCAGGAGCTAGGAGATATATGCATCCCTCTGGAGGCCCAGCTAAAACATTCCAAGGTCTCTCAAGTGCCACCTGACACCTCTGATTAGAAAACTGAGCTGGTGCCTCACAGTACAGCCTCTCTCAGAGACTTGGAATGTTTGTCATTTGCCTGAAGCTCGCGTTGTGAAGCTCTCTCACTGTTCCTGCCACACCCTGCCTGCTTCCCTTGCTGCTGGGACATGCTGTGCTGGAGTATTTATCATTTATACTCTATTACTGATGAGCTGCTTTGATCTCTTGCCTGATTTCTGTTTCATCTTATTCCTGGGAGCTGCTGATAGGCATTCTGGGATAAGGTTTCACAGATCACTGGTGTCAAGTGCCAGGGGTTGGACATAACCTCATTCAGCTCTGTGCTTGTACCATTCAGATGTCTGTGTCCCTGTTCAGTATCTGGGTTTCCTATCTAGAGCAGTAAATGAGCGCTCCTAAGTCATGATGGTATCTCACTGTAGGTCTCAAATGCACAAAAGGCTAACTACTTCCTAGATGTGGCTTTTTGCTTTCCATGAGTTAAAGGAGGACCCTGAAGGACTACTGTGTGGTCCACCACTTTTTCCTTCCCCTTGAAATTCAGTGGCGATGACTTCTGCTTGCAGTGTGTTTAACAGACCTCTCAGTATACATTTGTATAGCTAGCAGAGGGGTGGTTTCCCTTCCAGGTTTGCCACTGATTATCTAGTGCCAGAAATTACTAACTCCAGTCACCAGGGAATTTGTCAGTGCAGGCCTATTCAGCCCCAGCAAGGATTGTAGCTTTTCCCTGCTGGGGTGTGCAGTTAAGCACAGCCCCAAGAAAGCTATGACATACACAGCATCTGGTTTAAGTCAGCCTGAGGGAACTGGTGGAACATAGATATGTTTTCCTGAAAACAGAAGATCAGGGTTAATACCTCCAGTTTTGGTTAGGGCTTAATTTTTAGCTCTGTTTCCAGCTCATTTAACTTCTGAAGGATGTGGATGTTACAGTAATAAAGTGAAATTATTAGCAAAATGTGTTTGCTAATAAGCCAAACTAACCAAGATGGCTTGGGATGAATCTGAAAGCCAACACATTTAACAGGGAGAGAAGGAAATATGTATTAAAGTTGTGTTGCCAGGATCAGATGCCACCAGACTATTGATGCAGCCAGCTAGAAAGTTGTTTTATGGGAATGAAAAACTTTTATGACTACGCTAAGAAAGCCACAAAGAGAGTTACACACCAGGCTTCTGCTGATCATTGTGGGTGCTCATGAAAGAAGAGTACAGCCCTGTAAGATGCGTGTCAGCATTTGTTCTTTTTTTTAACCTGGAAAAGGTGGCAACTGGACAGCAGAAGAGGTACCTCAAGTAGCACTTGGGGTGTTGTTCTTTTCTTCCATGGTAACATATGTGCTGGTGTTCATGGATCCCTTCTCGGATTTGACTGTGGTACTCTGTACATATTCCCACTGAGCTCTTGCGCTATGGTTTTTGGAGACTAGAGAAACAGACTTATCTGTGTGCAACAGTGATTGAATCAGTGGAGGCCCTCGGCATTAACTCTAAGTGAAAGCATATGTTTTGCAAATTTGGTGATTTTTTCCCTAGGCCTTGCAGGGGATTTTCTCCATAATTAACTGCATGACATTTAGCATAATCCTTTGAGAGTATGTGAGACAGATGCTGAATGCAAAACACTGATAACACCAACGTTGCTTTTTTCCTCAAAATGCCACAGTCTTGGAGGATCCAGATTTCTTTTATCATGGAGCTGATGGGTCATTTTTCACTTGGTTGGGAGATCTGTGCTCTTCACTCTTCAGCAAAAAACCTTTCCCATAGAATTTACACATCCAGTTGACTTGACATATGCCCCTGGAGCTTTGTGCAGACTCCCCTCAATAACAGAGAGAATTGCACACTGCTAAAGGGTGTTTCTTCCCACGTACCTTAAATGCCTACTTTATATGAGATAAATCACTCTTCATAGTTGCTCATCTTTCTCACCAGCTTTATCTAGGCACCTATTTACAGAAAGCTTTAATTAAGTCAGGTGAACACAGGCAACTGGACTGGGAGTGGAGAAATGAATATTGACCTGAAGATTAAATATTTTACGTGTTTTAATGCTTTTTTTGCATGTGCTTTTCTCCTCAGAGCTCTGTCCAAGACTCCTTTGGCTTTGGGCCTGAATCAAACCCAGCACTGCAAGCAGCTTGAAGGCCTGGTTGTTTCTCAGGTGCAGCTGTGCCGCAGCAACCTGGAGCTGATGCAGACCATTATTCAGGCAGCACAGGAAGTGATAAAGACCTGCCGTAAAACCTTTTCAGACATGCGGTGGAACTGCTCTTCAATTGAGCTGGCTCCTAACTACCTGCTGGACTTAGAGAGAGGTAAGAGCACTTTTGGCTCAGTTGGGACTGGAATCAGTAGAGTCAGCCTCTGTGTATGTGTGAGTGTGTGTGTGTGTGTGTCTGTGTGTCTGTGTGTCTGTGTGTATGTGTGCTGGAGATAGGAAGGGTCTTGCTCCTGGGAGGCCATGGAGGGACTACAAAGCTTGCTTGTCCTCTTCTCTGAGACCACATTCATCATTACAGTGCCAGTCATGCCCAGAGGCTCTTGGGTCCAAGAGCTGGTCTACCACAACTCTTACAAAGCAGACCACCATTCTGGTCTGCTCATCCCACTGCAAGTCATGGGACGAGCACAGGAGGCAGGAGAGTCCATGGAAGGGCTTATCCACATGCTCCAAGAGAAAATCACATCACAATGAACACGATGCCTAAATCCATGTGACTCCTTGCCCTGCTGGGGTGTTGTCTTATGTTGACAAGTTCACTTAGGAGATGTGCTCCAAACTAGTGGTGCCATGGGACATCTCAGCTGCAGTGAGTTGGTGTGTTGGCTGCTCTGTGGGACACAAACTGTGTGAGTCTCTTTTTGGGGAATGTTTATCAGGCCCAGGAGGCTGAGCTGGAGTTCTTGTCTCTTTCAGGCACAAGGGAATCAGCATTTGTGTATGCCCTCTCTGCTGCTGCCATCAGCCACACCATTGCCAGAGCCTGCACCACCGGGGACCTTCCTGGCTGTTCCTGTGGTCCCATCCCAGGTGAGACACCTGGACCTGGGTATCGATGGGGAGGATGTGCAGACAACCTCAACTATGGTCTTATCATGGGGTCCAAATTTTCAGATGCTCCCATGAAGATGAAAAAATCAGGATCACAAGCCAATAAACTGATGCATCTGCACAACAGTGAAGTAGGGAGACAGGTAACAAATCCACAAGAGTTACTGTACTTGTACAATCATCTATAGTGTTGGTCACTCGGTGAGGGTCAGTGTCTCTGCCAGCTAGCAAAAGGAGCGGGTTTCTCACAGATTGCTCTGAACTCCTTTGGCCTGCTGAAAATGGTAGCTGTATAACTCACCCTGTGACTCAGGAGGTCCCAAATACTATTATCAGCCCTGTTTACCCGTGGGTGGGATGTCTCACTGGCACCTGTTGCACAGCCCGGGTTGGCTCTGGCTTGCTTAGCCCCGGAGGTGTGGTGGGGATGGGTCCCATCGTGCTCTGCCAAGGGCATTGCACGGGCAAAGTGCTGTGCAGACGTGGAGGATTATCATCTGCCAGATGCATCCAGCAGCAGTTGCCTCCAGCCATCCCTGTAGCCAGGAGTGAGGATTTTTTTTTCCTTTCTAAACTGCTGTGCTAGTGATTATTCTCATATCTGGCACAAGCTGCTTTTAACAGCTTGCATCCAGGGGAGGGATAATGCTTACCATGTGCAGTGCCTGGTGTGCACTGATGTGCAAATCCCTCTAGCAGCCCTCCATGCAGCTGAAGAAATGGATGGGGGGGGGGCTATAAAACTGACCCCTGCACCCATCTCTGCAGCTCCAGTGGTTCCACAGACTGCTCCTACTGCACAGCTTGGTCCTTCCAGGGCTGCCTGTGCAGACAAAACTTGGAGCAAGTTGAGCTTATTGGGAGTTTGCTGTGTAGCTACAGGTTGAGTCCACCTTTGCAGAGCACAACCATGCTGAACTTTCCCTCCCCAGGCCTTTTTTTTCCTACTATTCCCACACTATTCGTTTGTTTGTCTGGGGTTTGGGTTTTGGTTTTTTTTTAAATTTTATTTTACTTTTGTAATGTCTTGAGCTTTTGTTTCAATTACAAAGGGCAAATTTTTGTTTGGGACGTTGCGTTGCCATGGCTGGTGCATTCAGCCCTTCCTGAAAGCATCCTTGCCATGTCCCACTGAAATGAGAATAGTGCAGAATCAAAGTTAAAGGCCATTTTGGCCCATGACCAGCAGAAAGGCAGGGTGAGAGTGCACTGAATTTAACAAAGCCATGACATCTCTCTTACCAAAGCCCAAAGCTGCTGGAGATTGAAATTGATGTTAAATATCTATTTATGGAATGCTTTGATATTCATCTCCTTAGGAATTTAGAGGGTAGAAATGCAGCCCAATATAGATATCTGATCAAAATTCAAAATACTTTTCTGTCTTCTGGCTGCAAAGGAGCCCTTGTGAAAGTTTTTCTGGACTGATAGTGATCACCAAGGAGCTGTAGGATCTCATTCCGTTTGCAAAGTAGCTACTCTAGACTGCCTGTGCAGAAATGAGAACAGCAGTACTTTTCTGTAGCAATCCTTGCTAAGGAAGTGCCTTCATTAGCAAGCTTGTGGGATGTTTGGCAGTAAGAGAAGGGCATTTCCTAACTCCTGCATTCCTTTTTGCAGGTCTTGAAAGCCTCTCTTGAAATGAAATGTAAGTGCCACGGAGTTTCTGGGTCATGCTCAATCAAGACCTGTTGGAAAGGCCTTCAAGAACTGCGAGACATTGCACTGGACCTCAAAACCAAATATTTATCTGCCACCAAGGTTGTTCACCGGCCCATGGGCACACGCAAATACCTTGTGCCAAAGGATATTGATATCAGGCCAGTTAAAGAGACAGAGCTGATTTACCTGCAGAGCTCACCTGATTTCTGCATGAAGAATGAAAAAGTGGGGTCACATGGGACCCAGGACAGGTGAGGACTTCTGCAGTGGGTGCTCACTGTACTCTGACCCCAAAGAGGAAAGGGCAAGAGAGGAATATGTGTGAATAAGGGCAGCTGGGGAGGTGACATATACATGCAGGTAAAGCACATCTCTAACACACAATATGGTTGACCAATGCTTAACCCTGTTCATGATGGCAGTGGCCAAGACAGGGCTGCTGACACATTTTCCACTATACAATCAGGCACAAGATGCATTTCAAAATTTCCTGGGCAGCTCACCTCTACTGTAAGGATCAAGCAGCTGCTTTATACTGTGTTGAGTCTCAGTCATTTCTTGCAGTCACTGCTGATTAGAAGAGTTGTTACTCTAAGGGTCCTCTAAGTAGGCAAATGTTAACCCAGTTAGAACCAGCATTCCTAGACTGCCTTAAAAATCCCCAAAAACTACAAAGATGATATTTAATTTTTTTTCTTCTATTGCGTATTGAAGGTCCAGGTGTGTTTGTATTGCTTATGACTCTGCAGAGGAATTTCTTTATTGCATTAATATTAGGGATTTAAGGTCATTATGGTCAAGCCCAGGCTCCACTGGCAGCATACTGTCTCCTTTCACAGGCAGCAGACATGCCTTTTTCTTCTCACCATCTGTTTCATTTCCTGCATGACAAACTAACTGAACATTTCAACAACCTGAGCATCTCTAGGTGGGCAGACCCATCTGATCTCTCTAGAGCAGACCCATCAGCAGACCCAAAAAAGTGTGTGTTTCCAGAAGTTTCCTAATTTTTTTAGGTGGTTGCAATGGCTGGATTTCAACCTCTCTTTAGTTGCTATCTTGCTGTCTTACCTTTCTTTAGATAGTTCTCACAATTTTTCTTTGCTCTTTCTGATATTTCATGGTGGAATAATGCTCAGGCAGGTGGCAAGGAGTACGTGCCAGGCCTTTTTTGGAATGTCTTCCTTTTAATGTAGTGGGCATAGTGGTATGTGGACCATTATGGTTCAATGGAGAGAAGATTTTGCTGAAATGAAATGACCCAAATGCAGAAAAGATAAAAAATAGATGCATGTGGGGATGAGGACATGGGTTAGTGGTGGGCTTGGTGGTGCTGAGGACTTAATGATTTTAGAGGGCTTTTCCAGCCTAAATGTTTCTGCATCAGCATTTAACTGGTGGAGCTGATCAGTGGATGAGACAGCTGAGTGAGACAAGTCTGTCCTTTTTGTCTCCTGATGTTTTATGACAGTTAATGTCCTGTATCCTCTGACATCAATGGCTGGACTGCTCTACAACAGCACTTCTCTGACTGCTCTGTGGTGGGAACACCAGGCTGACCTTTATCTGCCAGTCCAGCAGTGAAGCATTAATTATCAAGTGAAGATGTGTATGAGTCACTGAGAATAACAGGGGAAAAACCTGTATTGAAACTGGTTTCTGAAGGAAAATGCCATCTGAGTGGAAGTGAAATTTTTGTGGATTTCTATGGATTTTGACATATTTGCACCTTGAAAAAAACCTCTTTGTTGTGCCTTTCTGTTTTGCAAGGGAAAAAATGGGTGATATTATTTTATATGATATTATTTTTATTATTATTTGGAAATTAGTTTTATAGGAATTGCCTTAAATGAACAGGTTGTGTCAAAACAAAGCTGAATTCATTACAGATTTGCCAGGTAAAATATTTTCCATGCGCTGAAATCCTTTCAAGGGGCAGGGAAGTGTGACTTCTTCATCTAATCTTATTTTACAGCAGGTTTCAACTTTTTATCCCATCTAGGGATGAAAAATATGTCAAGGTCCTGAATGATTTTTTTTTCCTTCTGAGGAAAGGAAAATGTGTATTGCAGGCATCCATTTATCCCGAGCTGGACAACTGCCACAACTGTGAACCTGCCAGTCAAGGGTCCACAGGAAGTGAGATTGAGTGAGGATTTAGAAGACCAAGATATTAAGGCAGAAAGGGATGACTTTCAAAAGGAATTTGTCAAAAAATACTCCTCATTCTCACATGTGCAAGATGGTGATGGTCATGGGAGGGGAGGAGGGTGAGATAGCCCCGTGCTGAGCTTCAGGCATCACTCAGGCCAAGTTTTAAGGTCATGTGTATTTGGGCTTGTTTTCATTACAGTCTATCTGCAGCCTCTTGAGAAGATGCCTGGTGTCTCAAAACTGGCATGTGTAACACAAGCCATAGCAACTCCTTTCCTGAACTAAATTACTAGAGGAAATAAGTGTAAAATACACACAGTGTGTTTGAAGTTTGGTCCGTGCTGCCTGAGGGGGAGCAGGGAAAGGGAGGGGTCTTCCCTGGTCTCCTCCTCCTATGGATGCCTTTTTCACTTTGCAATTTTTCTCTCTGCAGCTTTTCTCTCATGAAGAGGGTGCCTAAATGCATTTTAAATGTGGTGGCTCTGTTCCAGCCTGCTGCAGGGCTGCAGAGATAATGCCTAGTGACACAGATAAGGTAGAAGGAGCACAAAAGGGATGCTGTTAGAGAGAGTGGCATGGCAAAATGTGGTTCATGCTTACTCCAGAAAGATGTTAAAATGCTCACATGGGAATAGCTCAAACATGTTTTTATTTAATGAGTCATGTCCTGGAGGCATTTGAACATTTTATCTTTATTCACATAAAAATTTTCTGGAGCTAGATCCCGCTGTTTCCTTGTAATCTAGTTTTTAAGGCCAGTCATGGCAATGAAGTCAAAAAGGTTTGGTTTTTTTTGTTGTGGTCCCTCATTTGGTCTACTCTCTCTTCAACCACCTTCCCATATCCTTTCTGGCCTTTTTCTGGGTGCAGAGGTCAGCCCATGCCCTCTGTCCACAGCCCAGGAGACCTTGATCTGGGCATCTTCAGTATTTTCCAGCCCTGCTTTCTGCCTCCAAAGGGATTCAGAGGGGAGAATATGCCATTGACACCCCCTTTTCCTGGTCCTTGATTAAAATATTCATATTGATGCATTTTTGTGACAAAAAATGAGCAGTTTTGCAGCATATCTGGGGAAAGTCCTTTGCCTCCTCCCTCACCCCAATGTCTGGCTCTTGCTCATAGCATGCTGGAAACAGGACAGAGGTTGATGGTTAAGTTGCAACACTTTGGACGTGTTGGATTTCTCTGTATGCTGTAGGAAACAATCCTGCACTGGCAGGTGGGTGGAAGGGATAATCTAATTGGTGATCCCTCTAATGTGAGGAATTATATTATGTGGGCTTACTGTGTGTTTTTCAGGCAGGAAAGGGAATTGAATTACCTTGTAGATGAACCATATGAAAATCCACTCAGAAAATGTGCCTCCAGTTACTCAAAAGCCTTTTAGAGCTTTTTCCTGAAAGGATTTCAAAGCCTTCTTCAGAACAAGCCTGAAACATTTTCTGAGACACTTTGGACTTTCTTAGCTTGTTGAAATTTAGAAATGGTTTGGAAATCTGCATGTCTCCAAGTGCTCAGGGTATATCCAGATTTCAAAGTCAGGGAACTAAACTCAAATCTGAGGTTTGAGGTGTCTTTGAAGTGCTCAAAAGCTGAATGAGGAGCTGATTTTTGCAACCGGTATCCAAGTCTCCTGCAAACAAGACTTACTGCCACATTGACTCCATCCAAACTCTGTCTGCTTATATACCGTCATCACACTTTCATAACCAATTAAAATGGTCTGGAGAAAAGTCTAAAGAAGCTGATCTGTGAAGCTGCAAGTAAAGCTTTCAATACAACAAATCAACCACTGGGAAAAAATGTAAATGTTCCCCTTCTCAGAGATTTCTTGGACAAAAGCACTTTATCATCTTTTTAAAAAGTAGCTGCTCCTGCCTGAAAAATTCACTACCAGCTTTGAGTAAATGAAAAATAATGGCAGATTATAAAACTGAGATCTCTTTTGCAAGAAGAGAAGCAAAAATATGAATCTTCTTTATAAGTAGGGTGCAATGTATCATGTTTCAAAGGCTGTTTAAGATTCCTTAACGAATCCAATGAAAGGGAAATTCTGCCATGCATGCAAAAGCATCCAGCCCCTGAAGCCTTGCAGAGATAACAGAGCTGTTTATTACTAATCTTTCCCAGAGCAGTCTCGGAGTCAGGCCGAATGTGGGAAGGAGCTCTCTTGGGCTGCAGAAAACAGGCTGCAACAAACAATGTGCTGCAGCTCAGCTGGGTTGATCAGTCACCACTCCTCACTGTGGCAAGGAATGTGGCCACTCTCTGGTGGCTGCTCCTTGCTCACATATCCTTTCTTTACTGCAATATAAAATATTAGGCACAAATGTCTTAGGCTGGTGTGCTTTCTTGGACATGAGCATACATGAAGTCGGCCGAGCATGCATCTGCTGCTCAGTTTTCAGTGTTCAGTGGCAGCCCTTGATACCACTTCTTTCCTGCTACTCCAAAAATATGCTTTGTATTGTGTGATAGTGTGGAGATTGTCCCGCCTGTGGAAGAGAAGGCTCTGGGGAGACCTTAAAGCCCCTTTCAGTGCCTAAAGGGCCTCCAAGAGAGCTGGAGAAGGACTTTGGACAAGGGCCTGGAGTGACAGGACAAGGGGGAGTGGCTTCCCACTGACAGAGAGCAGGGTTAGATTATTATTGGTAAGAAATTCTTCCCTGTGAGGGTCACTGTAACTGGTTGTTTAGAGAAGTTGTGGCTGCCCCATCCCTCGAAGTGTTCCAGGCCATACTGGATGGGGCTGGGAACAACCAGTGGAAAGTGTCCCTACTCATGGCATGGGGGTTGGAACAGGCTGATCTGGGACTACATTGTCCCCTGGTACTGAGCACTGGTGAGGCTGCACCCCGAGTGCCATGTTAGCATTGTTCCCCCTACTCCAAGGCAGAATTGAGGTGCTGGAGTGTGTCCAGAGAAGAGCTTTTTGAGGGGTCTGGAATACAAGTCCTATGAGGAGTGACTGAGAGTACTGGCACTGTTGAGTCTGGAGAAGAGGAGGCTCCGGGGGGACCTTATCACACTTTCCAACTCCCTGAAAGGAGATTGTAGTCAGGCTGTGGTTGGTCTCTTCTTCCAGGAAACCAGCAATAGGACAAAAGGAAATGTCTTCATGTTGCGCTGAGGGAGGCTCAGGTTTGAGATTAAAAAGATTTTCTTCAGTGATTGAGTCGTTAAGCATTGAAACAGGCTGTCCAGGGAAGTCACCAGCCCTGGAAATGTTTAAATGAGTGAACATGGCACTTTGTGATATGGTTTAGTGGACTTGGTGGTATTAAGTCCAGGGCTGGACTTTACGATCTTGGATGTTTTTCCTGACCTTAATGATTCTGTTCTATGATGCTATGATCTTCAAGGTTCCCTTCCAACCCAAACCACTCTGTGATTCTTTGTTTATGTAGGCAATGAAATTTCTTAGCAGAAGCACTCATATGTAGCTGGGGAAGAGCAGTAGTTACAGGTAGACAACAGCATTTGATGTTTGTTTTTTGTTACAGCTTCTTTTAGTTTCTGTTAGTGAGGGCACAGCATAAGATGAGCTTTGAGCAAGTTATAATGTGTTCAATGATGGTAGTTTTTGGATCTCATGGTTTTTTGATGAGATCCAACAAATTCTGAATAAGAAATAGCAAATAATGCTTTTGTGAATGTCCCAGAACTGGAGGAAATCTGCTCTAGCTAAAGATGTCCTTGTTCATAGCAGGGGGGCAGGTGGACTAGATGGCCTTTAAATGTTCCTTCCAACCCAAACTATTCTATGATTTCATAAAAGTCAGAAAAACATTAGCTTTCTGTTCCTCCCACCTTATTTAGGTGTTATTCCTTCTTTCCCAGGGCAACATGCTTGCAGATAGTGCCCATTTCAGTAGCTGTCCCAGCTGTGCTTTTTTTTCATTATCTTAGTTAATGTGCAGGGGAGATTAAATTCTTTCTACTTCAAGAGACCTGAATTTGATCATAAAGTTTTCTGAACAGGTTTGTGAATAATAAATTTATCTGTGAAAAGAATAATTTCACACAGTAAAATTGCAATGGATAATGAATCTAGCTCTCTTAAACATGCTTAGTCCCTCTGCAATCAAATGGCATTGGAGTTAGAGAAAATTAGGTCTGGAAATGATTTTCCATGGACCTTGATCTTTTCAGGAGCACAACTGAACTGACACCACCTAGGCTGTTACTGAAGATGTTTCTCTACTCTGCTCTTAAAAGCAGTTTCCCTAAACAACCTGTTGCAGGGTTTTACTATCCTCAGTGTTAGGCTTTTCTTAATCAGAATTTAAACTAAACATAATCTAAAATAAAATTAATAATTTCTTGTCCTCTTTCCTTGGCATATAAAGAACATTTTTCTCTCTCCTTGTAGCAATAATCTTTTATACAGGCGAAGACACCTCTTCTTACACACTTCTCTAAATCAGTCCCTTCATTGTTTTCTACTTTCTGAACTGCTCCTCTGGCTCCCCTGGGAACATTCCCACATTTAGCTGGATCTTTCTCAAAGCGTGTTGCTTACTTTGCACTTTAATCCACTGTCACAAAATGTCCTCAACTCCTTCTTCTCTAGCATTATCCCCAAATTTTTAAGCTCACTCTCAACTCCTCATTAATGAAAATACAGGCTAGTTCCAGGATCTCCCTTGACATCTCCTCACTGACATTTGCTATTGATAACTCTTCCTTGTACAGTTGTTTAGTGTCAGTCTCCAGTCATTCCTTGTGGATGAGAATGCAATTTAAAAGTAGATAAGATTCTGCCCTCAAAATCTTATGTGACCTTGATGTATTTTTAGGAATGTCCATTGTGTTACATATCTCCTGAGGGATTTGAATTTTCTCTTTCTTTCTTTTATATACTGCTGCATTACTTGACATAACTGGAGCAAGGGGCACCAAAGAGATAAATAGGAATTTGATTTAAAAGAGAAAGAACCATTACACAGCAGTGCTGTGTTCTGGTATTTGGGACTGCAAGTTCATGAAGGCAGATGGTTTCCTTGGGGTCAGAAAGGGCTGAGGGAATCCCACAACCAAGGGGATGAGATGTCAGGGAAGGAACATCCCTTCTATCATCCCTAATGCAACAACCCAGTTGCTGGTGGTGTATGAGAAAAAGGACTACAGGAAGTGCTCAGATTTATGTTTTACTCCTGTAACAGCACCTCCCTCATCCACTGGGAGATGCACTGGGCCAGGAAGGCAGTTACTATGCCCCAGAATTACTTTTTTTATGTCCTCATAAAAATGTCCTTATCGATAGGACTGATGGAATGAGGTTCCAGTAGGCATCTTGTCCCTGTCATCATATGTCATAATCGTGGGTGACAGTACAGAGCTGGCCTCAATTTGAATCCCAGATGCCAGCTGTGCAACCAAAAAAGTATCCTTCTATCTGCTGATGGGACAGAGTAAATAGGGATTCACAATGAAGCTGTGTCACATTGCTAAGTTGGACTTCATCAATCTTAGAGGTCTTTTCCAACCAAAATAATTCTGTGATCTCCCCCTAGCTTTTAAAATTAAAATCTCCACCCTCCATCTGGGGGAAGGCTCTTGGAAGCTCTGGGGTGTCCTTCAGGACCTCTGCTGAGGAGCCACCCCCATGATGAGGCTGCATGGTGTATTGCAGTGCTTCTGCAAATGAGGGCTGGAAAGGGGAGATTTTGGACAGGCATGTTGAATGGGATTTGTCCAGCCAACACTGCTGACCATCTCCCTTCTTACAGAAGAAAAAAGCACTGTGACAATGTGGAAGCCTGTTCTTGAGCCAGAACTTTGGCTGGGATTATGGCTGAAGCATAATTTCTCAACAGTCTTCCAAGTGCTTCTAGAGGTTACAGTGTTGTGTTACGATGCAATTGCCTGCCTTGGTGTTTTCTCTCCAAGGCTCAGGAGGAGGGCATTTCTCTGAGTTGCTGCAGTTGTGCTGGACCAGGCCCAAAACAAATGAGATTGAACTTAACCCATCAGTGGGGAGCCTGGTGAGATCACAGCCGCGGCTCTGAAAGCCGATGTTCAGGGCAGCTTCTGTGGGAAAACTCTGGTCTTTGGAGTTCTTTGTCTTCCCCCACTGGCTGAGAAACTACCCACTTCATCTTGTTTAATGAAAAATGAATTAATGAAAAATGAATCTAATTCATATCCAGGCCTACACTCTATAACAGAAACCAAAATCTCTGCTTAATGGCATTGTCAGGAAAGTTTTCTAGAAGCCGATACAGGTTTATGACGGTGTCAAAACTTTGTTTTGGCTATTCAACCCATCCATTCTGAATGTCCCCATTTTCTGACACCAAACTGAGGGAAACTTGAGGATTTATTTATTAAGATTTTGCTTTTTTCCTTTCTTTGTTTCAGGCTGTGGGCAATGGGGAAGGTATATGGGAAGGCATATCTCCTACTAGATCCACTTTTTTTTTTTTCTTTTGGGCAAACCACAGGAGTGGATGGAGGGAAAGAGAGAATCCCAGGTCCCAATACAGCAGCAGCTAGAAGAATTTTGCTTGCTATTTGAATGGGGTAAATATCACTGTTGTGTGCTTTGTATGTTTGGGGAGTGACGGTCCTCAGTGGTGAAATGAAGCCAGAGTGGACCCTATTGCTTTTCTTGGCCATTTTAGTGAGCTCCCAGCATGGAGTGACATGGATGCACTGCAGATCCCTTGCCATGCTTCTGCAGACTCCCCATCCTCCCTAGGTGCACCTCTGGGAAACAACCTTTCCATCCACTAGCAAAGCTGAGTAAGGTTGACAAATACCCTCCCCTCTTCAAATGTCAACACACCTATATTTGAACCTTTGCTCTGAATACTTAATGCATTTATTAATACATTTATGAGGGGTCATTTGGAGGTTTCTTGTGGAGGAGCCCCAGCTCACAGAGGCACTAACAAGGCATTTGGTTCAGCATTAGGCAAATACATTCAGTGTGGCTGCACACTCCAGCTTCAGTAGAGGCTTTCAAAGGTTTGTAAACCTTTGTGAGTTGGGGGGGGCCTTTAAACACTGAACCTGGAGAGGAATGCGAATCAGAATAACAAACAGGAGGCAGGAAAAAAGTAAGGAAGAGCAAGAACAAAATCTCAACACTTCACTAATCCCATAACTCCTCCTAAAGCATTACCTCATGAGCAATTCCTATAAATCGCATGGATTTGTTTTCATCTATCAATAGTTGCTTAGCTCAAGGGTCCAACTTATGCTCCTCTCTCCTCCTCCTGCTCCAAAGCAGCCTTAGAGTGTTTCTGTCCAAAACAGCCACAAAATAGCCACACAGAGTAAGATTTAGGAGAGATGTCAGCAATTACCCTACTCAATAAACCACCTTTCTTACAGCAGTTTCAAAACTTCGTCAGGTTCACAGTCCCATGGTGTTGGGTACATACCAAAAAAGTGCAAGAATCTGACCAAACATGAACACTTCCATCCTGGGCTGTCTTTACAGTCTGTGGAGAAATGGTGTCTCTAGGACCTGGTTCATCTCATCCAAAATTCAATGCCTGGTGCACTTTCATGTCCAGTGAATATTGGAGTATTTTAGGAAATGGGATAGATGGGTTTGAGGACAGATGTGAAATGGTAATCAATGGATAAATGAAAGAGATTCCTCAATTCAGGGGCTGCTTCTGAAATCCTCAAGCCATTCACTGGCAAGCAGACAAAATGAGGGAACACAATAGCTGATTCATCCCACTGAGTCTGGCTTTCATTAAAAGCAGAAGCAAAACAAGCAGTGAAAGTCTGTGTGATATTTGGTGACTTGTCATCCTACCCTGTGCTCCTGCCACACTTCCTGTTCCTGGGTCAGGATTCAGGGTGTTTTGGGGCTAGCCACCCAGTTGCTCATGCCATGTCAGGAGAAAATCCAAGGGAAAAAAGTGGACAGTCCAGCCCTGCTAGTATTGATTGTGATTTCCCTGATAGGATCAGTGCTGCATAGTGGCTGTAACAGCCTGCTCAGGATTTTTCCCAGCCTGGGATCCTTGGCACAGAGCCTGTTCAAATACTGTCTGGCTGCAGGGTTCCTCCTTTGCCCTTTTCAGGCTAGGCAGTGGTGGGCAAATACCAGTGTTTATTCTTAGGGTGTCATCTTCTTCCAGCTCCTTTCAGACAGTTCTGGAGGCTGCCTGGGAACACAGATTCTTTGGAATGATCAGTTCTCATTGAGGAGGTATCCCAATAGCTTTGCTTGTCTGTTCATGTGGGAGCAGCACGGCCCAGCCTGAATGGTGCCAGGCCCAAAAAGGGAGTCAGAACAGGAGTTTAATGACTTTGGGTGTCACAGCAGGTGATGTGCTTGCAGCCCAGGGCTTCCCCTGCCACCCCTGCAGGCACAGGGGGCTGTGGGCTGGCTGCTGGCTGTGCTGGCTTCACCCAGTGCCCTGCAGAGCTGGCAGCCCCAGCAGCACCCCATGGCAGTGGTTTGGGAATCCCTGCAGGAATTTGCAGTCACTCATGGCATTTTCCTTTTTCCAGGCAATGCAACAAGACTTCCAATGGGAGTGACAGCTGTGACTTGATGTGCTGTGGCAGAGGCTACAACCCCTACATGGACAAAGTGGTGGAGCGTTGCCACTGCAAATATCACTGGTGCTGCTACGTGACCTGTAAAAAGTGCGAGAGGACTGTCGAGAGATATGTGTGCAAATGAAAACCCTCCCCTGCCCACCTGGGAGCTGAGACAGCAGTGGCACCCCAGCACTACTCAGAGAAAATATTTTCCTTGACTAGATGTCATTTATCTTGTAAAGACACAGACTTGAGGAGAGATGGTAGGAGGAAAAGCAACAGTCACACCAGGGAAAATAAGAACATTAAAAAAACCTCCCAAAAAGCAACAAACCCAGAAATGTTTCCCCCCACCAATAAAATGCTCTCTGAGAAGACAAAACCTCATTTGGGATGGTATCTTCTTCCAGAATATTTCCTTTGGTTGCCAGTGGTGTCCAGCCTGTGCCATCAAGTGCCTTAGTATTCTGAGAAATAAATATAGAAATTTCCCTGGGGGAAAGAAAGCAACATTTGTTTGACAATAACTAAGGCTCACACCTACCTATGCCTTCTAGCACAGGTACTGACTCTCCATTAGGACCATCCCAGAAGAGAAAATGCTACAACTTTTCAGCAATAACCACCTTTGTTGCCAAAGATGTATTTTTTAGCTGGGAATCATCCATTCTGAATGACAATTTCAGGTCTGAGTGAGAGATTCCAGGTCAAACCCCTGAAATGAACAACTAATTATAATCTTTCTTTTACACACGTCTGCGACTTTGAACTTATTGCTGAAGGAAAGAATGTCCTTGCTTTGTCCAGGCTGGTCAAAATTTAGCCAGGAAAAAATCCCCTGAAATTCTGGAGGCAGTGAGAGTAGGGTAGGCTGAGAAGGACTTTATGGGATCCACAAGACAGTAGTGGAGCCATTAGGATGAAATAACAAAGTGAAGTCCAAGTCCAGTGGGAAAGTAAAGAAAAAACACAAGCTCCTGCTCTCTATCTCTTTGCCCTTTGGGTGTGATACCCTCAGTCACTGACATTCTTCCACATTGACCCATCAAGTCCTTGGGGAAATATGCCACTGGCTTTTTCCCCCACAAAACTATTGGTCCAACCCCAGGAAACTGCAGAGAGTGGGGCAATCCCAGCTGTAGGGAGTGCAGCCATGGAAGTCAGCAGCTATTCCCTACAGGAAGGAATGGGAATGTGTCAGTCCTTCACGTGACCCTGCCCTGGCACAGCAGAGAACCACTATCTGTGGCTGTACATATTTTCTTTTGTATGCAGATATACAGAAATATTTATATCTTGTGCTTTCATCTACTTTACTTCATACATAAATATATCCTTATATTATAAACAAGCATTAACAATAGTATGAAATAAATGCTGAAGTTACTGGTGCAACAGCAAAATGTTAGATTATTGTTTCACTCTTCTACTTGGAAAGCAACTCTGGTTTTCCTCCCAAGGAGTTCGAGGTACTCACTGGCGTAGGATAGATAAGTTTCTTTATTCCCTGCCTCCCCAGCCTCCTCATTTTGAGCAGAATTAGCCAAGATACAGTCAAGACAATGAAACAGAACACTTGGAGAAAGTAAGAGTCACCATTGCTGTTTTGGTTTTTTTTATCAGCGATCACTGCCAATTTGCCAGTGCGCCTGAGGAGCTTAATAACAAACATGACTCATACCCCTCATGTCATGGGTGGCTGGTTTCTGGCTCCTGCATATGGAGAGGAGTTGCTGTGCAGGGGAAGTTTTAACTCAGCCTAGGTTCCCTTATTTGCTTTTTTGTTTGTTTGGTTTTGTTTGGTTTTGTTTGTTGTTTTGTTTGTTTGTTTGGAGAGTTTTTTTGTGTTTTGGTTTTGGGGGTTTGGGGGAGAGGGGTTGTTTTGGTTTTTTTTTAGTGGTTGTCCAGCCCTGTGTACTGATTATGGAAGGTGATGTTGGAGAAGGTTGCTGCTCCAGGAACAGAAGGCAGCCGAGTTTCTGATGTTTTTCAGATCGTTCTTGGGCACCCCAGCTCCATGCAAAATGCTGTGAGCAGCCAAAAAATCACTCCTACACAAATGCAGAGGGACTCTGTCACTTTCCTAGGGGGAAATGTGTCAGTAACACTGTCTGCAATCTTTCTCCAAATTGTCTTTTTTCCCCCGACTCAGCCACTCCCTAGGGGGCAGCTGCCTCTGACATGTCTGTGAGCAGCTCTGGGGAGTTGGAGGAGAAAAACATCATCTGCTATAAGAGCAAAATTAGAGGTGTTTTGTTCTCTTCAGCTACTTTGCTTTGCTGTGATGGGTTTGAGCTCCTTGCCTCCTTCCCTCCCCCAGTCATGAACAGGCAAAAAAAGACCTTTCACAGTTTGTCAGTGGTTTGTGTTATTGTCACCCCATAAAAGCTGAGGGACTAAAATGTCTCTGCAGTGTGATGTGATGAGTGGTGGGTGTCTTTAGGCTGACATGCAGACAGGCTGGTGGCCACTGCTCTCCAATGCCAGAATTTGGCTTTGTTTGATATGTAAAGAAACCGTCTACTCTCATTTTTTTGTTTTTATTTTTTATTTTTTAAAATTTTTTTTATTTTTTTTATTATATTTTTGTTTCCAGTTTCTGATGAAGCCAACAAGGCACAGATGTTGTGACTGAAGAAAAATTTGAGCATTTCAATGCCATTCTGCAATGACTTTTTCTTGCTCCCTTGCTGATGTCATGAGTATTTTTGCTTGGTGAAAAAATAGTATAAAGTGAGAAATTATCTATACATACATTGTTTTCAGCTGCATTTCACTCCTCCCTTGTCAGACCTGTGATCCTTGGCTGGCTTTCTCATGTCAGAAGAAATCATCACTTGGCATTAAAAGCAGTGAGTAAACCAATGAGGCATCTGCAGGTCCACCAGGTAGGAAATGAACCCACAGCAGAACTTTAGGCACAGGGCAAGGTCTGATAAACTGCAGCCTCCCTTGTTACACAGGCCTGCTCCATCCAGCAAATTAAGGTCATCTCACCAGTTTGCTGGCTTTAAGCTGAAATAAGGTAGGTTTAGGTTAGATGTTAGGAGGAAATTTTCCCTGTGAGGGTGATGAGGTCCTGGCACAGATTGGCCAGAGAAGCTGTGGCTGCCCCATCCCTGGAAGTGTCCAAGGCCAGGTTGGATGGGGCTTGGAGCAACCTGGGATAGCAGAAAGTGACCCTGCCTGTGGCAGAGGTGTGGAACAAGATGAACTCTGAGGTCCCTTCCCCCATAAACCATTATGTGATTCTATGATCTCCCTCTGGATGCTCTGGCACTTCCAAATTTTTTCAGAAAATGTCTTTCTATGAGCAGTAGACAGTGCTTTCTGCCTTCCTCTCATTTCTTTTTAATAAGAACTAGGAATAAAGAGAGTACCCATAACACAGGGCCATACTGGCAGAACAACTTTGGTGCATCTTTTTCCTTGCAACCTGTCTCTGATGCTTCACTCCTTGCATCAGCAGCAAAGTGCAGAGGCCAGAAGAGAAGAGTGTCACATCTCTCAATTTCAATTATTGATACAACAGGGATCCAAAGGAAAATGGCCAAGTTATTTTTACAGTCTAGAGGAAAGTGTCCCTGCCCATGGCAGGGAGTTGGAACTGAATGATCTTCATGGTCCATTCCAACCCAAATCATTCCATGATTCTATAATTTTCTGTGCATGTGCAGTCTGAAAGATATTTGGGAAAACATTTGTCACAAACCATCTTTGCAAGGAAAATGTAAACCTCCTTCCCTTTTGCAGGCCTTCAGCAAGCAGCTTTCAAGGCTTTGCTCTGAAACACTGAGATCCTTCAGCTACTGCAAAAAATGGCTTTAATTATTGTGAATGTCTTTGTCAGGTGATGCTGTAGGTCCCTTCATATAACATGTCTTACCATATCACAAGAGCTGATATAATTTGGCCCAGCTCCATGTCATACTGCACAGTACTGTTGATTTACACTAGCTGACAAAATACATCTGATTTATTCCCACAAACACTATTATTTCACAGTCTTACACTATTACCCCTGATGGAAAGAGCCAAGCTGTCTTGAAGAGTATTATGTTGGTGGCCTTGTAGTATTTATTAATTTGAAAAAAAATTCTATAATTTAATAAAACAGTTTGGACTTAATGCTATTTCCAAATCTGAGGTTTTAGACCCACATCTAGGTGGCTTTGTATTTTTTCATTCATTCCCCCCATCCTTCCTCCCTTCAAGTTTTATATCATTTAGGTTTCTCCGTAAGATAGGCAAATGCCATTCATTATAAAAAAATTCCCATCTGATTGTGGATTTTATTCTACAAAAATAGATATCTTAATTATACTAAAGCAGGCAGCCCACAATATTTCATGTGCAGCTAGAAAAGCCCTTGGTGAGGGGAAGTGGAGTGAGAGAAGAAGAAAAAAAATCTGAATATAATTAGCAGTGTCTCTATCAGTAAAGCGATAAAAGAGTCCCTGAGGGACCATCCCTTTTCCTGCTAGAAAACAGATCCCTGTAGACAACCATTATCATCCTCCAAGTGAGACAGACTTGTGCTGCCCAGCTCTGGGCTACCTGTTAGGGGAAGGTGCTGGGAGGAGTCTCTGGAGGTGCTTGGGAATATGGGGAACAAGATGAAAATTCAGGCCTGGAATCAATTGCTGTCAGACCTCCACCCCGTGACAAAGGATTTGCCCTTCCCTGCATCAGACAGGGGGTTGTGAAACACCATTATTTCGTTCCCAAGAGCAGATCAGATCTATCACAGGCATGACTTTCTCCCCTGCAAGGGAGACGGAGTAGAAAACAAGATTTGGGAGAGGGGGAGAAAGAACAGGAAACTTGAAATCCACCTGAGATTAATGACTTTAACATGTACAACATGTTTATTTTGTTTTGTTTTCCTCTCAGGACCAGTTTCATCAGTCAGACAGAGTTTGATTAAATATCTCAGCAGAGCTATGGTTTATTCATCTAAAGCATGAATTACCCTCTTTTCATGGAAGCAGCATTAGCTGTGTTTCCTAATTGTGAGAACAACAACAATAATAAAAATAGTAACGATACAATACATTGTGGATTTTTTTACTTCCTCTTTTGTTAAGAATAAATGGACAGTATTTTGTCTGTATTGTAAATTAAATGAGTTTTAAATTTTAAAGATCCTTTCTGGGCTGTGTGGAAAGTTTTTTTCTTTTTTCTCTTTTAAGTGAAATTTTTCAAGGTATTTACCAAAACCACATTGGCTTGAAATTTCTCTAAAGGCAGAAGAGGGTATCATGTAATTGCACAGCTGCAGGAGCTGGGATATAAAGGGACACACTGCCAGGACTACAGAGCTTAGGAGAAAGCCACCAGATCCATAACACAGCACCAGAACTCGTGTGCTGCTGTCAATGTAAGGATGAGCTTCAGACCTAAAAATTTTCATTGGCTGACTTACTCTGTGAAGTCTGCCCACTTACTCTGTGAAATCTGCCCACTGGCATGACACAGCAACAACTCAAACAGGGATGGCTCACATGCTTAAGGCTAAAGGTGTGTACAAGTGTTTTCCTGAATTAGGGCCAAAGCACTGAAAACCTTGGATAACTGAATCTTATAAATGCCAATTATCAGTATCTCAGATCTGTAAGTGGTAACTGCTGACAAATGGGCTTTTTTAAATAGAGACCCATGTTTCTTTCAGATTTTCTAATTTGCTCAGTCCAGGATGAGGTCTGGAATGTTGCTCAGTGATGAATGATGAGCTGGAGTGAAGGTGGAACTATAAAAATTAATCCAGGTACAGTTGGGTGCTCAGAATCCTGTGTTTATCTGAAGCTCTAGGATGTGTGACAGCATAATTTCAACATCCTCGAGGATTGGCTGCTTTCTCAAAATACATGCTGTATTTCAGAGGACAGAGGGATTTAAGATCCATTATTCTAGGAGATTCTCCATTGTTTCTCGTCCTAAGTTTCAAGTTAAGAATTATCCTAAAAAGTTTGAAATTTAGGATAAGATGTTATAATCTGTGTCATTATGAAAGCCATTAATAACAGCAACTGTGTCATCAAAGGAAACCAATTGGTAGGCATATTTCAAATTGTATAATGGTTTGGGTTGGAAGAGACCTTAAAGCTCATCTTATTCCAAACCCCTGCCCCATGGGCAGGAACACCTTCCATTAGACCAAGTTGCTCCAAACCCCATCCAACCTGGCCTTGAACACTTCCAGGGACAGGGCAGCCACAGCTCTGGGCAATGTATGCCAGTGTCAGTCAAATATTCCCAGGTCAGTGAGGTCCATCGTGCACAAGGGGATCCCAAACTTTCTCTGCTGCCTGCAGACACTGTAAACACACACCACCTGCAGCTACTTTCCACTCAAAATGCAATTAATTTGACAAAGTGCTGCACACGTTGACCAGGGTCAGGCTTGGGCAGGAAAACTGTTTTCTTTTCTAAACCTCTGCTCTGCCCAGGGCTGCTCTCCTCATATGGCTCAGACAGATTAAAACCCCACCTCAGTGCTCACCTCTGCAGGTGTTTCCTTCCTTGCTGCCAGCAGTGTGTGAGCTGTGGGGGTGTGAGCTGGTAGGACCTTTGCTTTTGGGGGAAGTGGGAGGTGACAGCAAGCAACTCTCTCTGCATCCACACTTGAGAAGCAGCTCTTAGGTATGACATAAAATTGTTGAGATGACACCTGCAAAGAATGGCCTGATTTAAAACAGCAATAACTCCCCAGCTCACCCTGACTCCCACACACAACTCTTCCTACACTGGATGGAAGACTCAGCAGTTTGCAGTGAAGCATCTGGTGCCATTTGAGGCACTTCAGAGTGACCTTGTCCTTGTGAGAATTCTCTGCCCATCAGGACTGGAAGAGGAATATCCAAGGGACATCCACAGGCATTTCAAGTAGTACTGACTTTTAAGCAATTCAATTGCACCCCTACATCTGGTGATACAAGGAATTGTGGACAATATCTTTCCTTCACAGCACTGGTCCCAAAGGCTCTTCCAGGTCTACCATGGACCAACAAACTGGAGGACACTCAAAAATTAGCTGTGCAAAGCCATCAGGCTCATTCTGCTCATTACAGCCACTGACACTCAAAGTCCAGGTGTGAACTCCAGATCTTACAGCCCCAATCAGCAGGAGGGGCTCCTGAGTTAAACAGGACCTTAGTATAGAGTCTCAAGTTGAATGAACTGCCCCAGCAGGAATTCATTGGGCAGGTTTTGGAGCAAGCTGTTCTCAGCTCTCTCTGATAGAGATATTTTCAGAGTGTAGAAATCTGGCATTCCTCCAAAGAGGGGATTTGGGATAAGAAGATTTATATCTATTGGGAGTTAGTGTGACCCTTTTCATGTAGATATCCACTGAGCAGATGTTGGAACTCAGGTGGGGCTTATCCTTAGCCTGATGCTTGTCACAGGGATCCTTTTGTTTTGATGGTTGGTTTTGTTATAAACCAAGCAAATTAGTTGTTAAGTGTAGCTGGACTATTAGCATCAAAGAATGAGACCATATAACTCTATGCCCAAAATGACTACAGCTGGTGTCTATTATGTTACCTAAATTGCTTAAAGACACTTCCAAATAAGACAATGAAACTCAACTAATGAAATCAAACATTGTAAACATGTGAAACTAGCTGGTTAGACTTACTTTTTCTTTTTCTCTCCATTACAGGGAATATTTTCATCTTGGGATTTGCACAGAATTCCAAGGAAACTAAAAAAGTTCCTTTTCATGGAGTTTGTAAAGAAAATCAAACCATTCAAGCACACTGTCACAGTTGCAATCAAATGTCAGACTCAAGGCCCCTGAACTTGACTCATATTGATAATTGCACTGGTACAGACTAACTTTTTTGCCCCCCAGCCATTAAGGAGGGTATTTCAGATAGTAATGCATAAACAAAGAAACTTCAAAGAACAAAATGAATGCCATACAGTGACTGTGTTTTACATGAACACTGAATTGCTGGCAGAAGATTTCTCCTTGCAAAGTATTTTCCATTACTCTGTATCATCTGGTTAATAGCCTAAGTGCCCTAGCTTAACTTCAGGAGACTTAGACAAGCTGAGAGATCTTTCTGCATCTAAAGACACTGACCATTCTTTCAACATCATGCTTTTTCTCCTCAAAATGATCTTAGCCAGTCTAATGAGATTGACCTTCTTCCTTTTTGATATCTTGCTGGTATTTCTGAACATTTCTGTCAGTGGTGTGCATACTGGATGAAATACATGAGAATAAAGGAATTATGAAGAATCATGATATACCCCAAAGGCAAAAAAATCTCCACAGCTGTCAGGGGGAAGATACTCCAAAGTCTCTTTTAGACACCTAAATTCAGTAGTAAGAATTAAGTCCCCTGATGTATATTTTGGCCTGGTTAAATCCAGAACAAGTGCTCTTTCCCAGTTTTATAACTAATACAGATGTATGAATAGGCTAGATACAAAGACATTCGGTATGGGAATTCACCAACATTTTTACTAAATAATACACCCTCTTTTAGCATAACCAAACTTTACTGTACAGGTCTTGAATCCCATTCATTTTCTCCTTCTGCACCATATCCCACATATTTTCAGGAGCTCTCATGCAGAGAGGCACCTAGAGTGAAAATAATCTCATCTTGGAGACCCCACACGTGAGCTAACCCAGCACTGTCTCCATGATGGATGGGTGCAAGGAAGGGATGAACCAGCTGTGCTTCCTCTGCCATTCTACATTTTAACCCAAGCTGGAGTAGGAACATATGATTTGTGTTTTAGCTGGTTTTAGCCTCTGAGATCTGGCCAACCTCTCCCAATTCTGGGTTATAATTGAACCCAGGGCTGATTCTGGCGGGTTTTATGTTAGGGGGCTTTTCTTTGTTCTAGCTGAGGGTAGGTAATGGAGTAATGTTAGAAATACAGTGGAGGTGGGTTTATATTTATCATCACTGTGTAACTATGACTGACACAAAAAAGATTAAAGCAATAAAGCCCAAAATAGAACATCCTCTTTGGTTTGGGTTTCTTTTTTTTAAGGCCCAAGTTTTCAACTAGGATTTGCCTTGACAGGATGAAGTACATTTTCAAGCTCAGCTTCTTAATGGGCTACATCTGCGTAATGTAATTTTGCATCTGAACTGTGTGTCTTGTCAGACACAGGCACAGTCAGAGCTGCATTCAGCAGTTTCCCTGGAATCCGATAAACTCAGCCCAATAAATTAGTTTTACTGCTTTCGGCATCACCCTGTTATCACTGTGAGTTATTTAGTCTGGGCTTCCCAAACTTTCCCAGTCTTTCACAGTGAAAGGAACTGAACTCCCAAAATATATAAATAAATTTCTCTCACTTTTTCTTTCTGTCTTTCCTTATTTTCTTCCCTTTTCTTTCTTCTGCTCTCTCTTGCTTTTCCTGGCTTTTATTCCCCTTGCATTCTCTCTCTTTCCTTCAAATGGCTATATAAAGTAATTCATAGTTACACTTCTATAAAGTCTAGCTTTCTGCTCAAACAGAAGCTATTTAATTAGGCAGTTGTGACCTGCCTCTCAGTGTTAATAAGAAACAATTATTTATACCAGCTGAACATAGGAATCCTGGTACTTGGTAGCAGATTTTGGAGGGCCTGTCTTGTAAAGTGGACTGTGTATTACATTTTGTAAAATACAGTTGCATTTTATGCCCTGGTTGTTGTTTTGTTTTTTTTTCCCCTATGCTTTATGTTCCCACATTGTTTGTGTGATTAAGAAAAGAGAAAAGATGGACCTGTCTTTGCAGAACAGATGGGAGCTGGGTGATAATGGCCTGAGCTCCCTCCTACATCATGGCCAGGCTGAGGTGCTGAATATCCCGTGCAGGGCATTGACAGCTGGAAGGCCCATGGGAGCCCACAGTGCTTTACAGGGATCTAAGGGGCCTCCAGAGGCATCTAGAGCTGTGATGGATGCAGCCCATAGGATGGATACTCAGGTGGTAAGAAGGCGAAAATAGGTGTCCAAACAGCATATGAAAGGATGGGAAGCACAGTATAGTATGAAGGAAAATAGGATGCAGCATTTGGGGTATTTAATTTTCTCACAAAACCGACTGATCAGTCCCTGGGACAAATGATTTCAAGGAGTGAGAATCAAATACGTGCCTCTGATTAGGAGCATCTGAGAACCCACGAGAATTTTCTTCTCCTCTCATAGGGTAGGCTTAGGCATGGCAGAGAGTTAGGAAAGGAATGAACTCTTGGGAGTGGCAATATCCTAAATCTCCCAGCAAACTTGGCCAGAGTTTGCCTCTCAGAGCCAGAAGCTGTAGGAGAGGTGGCAAGTTCTGGTGAGTTAGCAGAACTGCATTTTGGACCCTAATTTGCTGAGGATATGGGTAGTTCTTAACATTCTTCTTTCATCCTCATGAATGTGGAATGTTTGTCCAGCCTTTCAGATGCTGCCTTTGCAAACTTTGGCAGTGAGTTGAGGTTTCAAGAACATCCAAGGTGGACAATATCCTATCTGCCTAGATATGCTAGCTCTTTCATTGAGCTAGTTCATTCTGGATTCTCTTTAGAAATTGGCATCAGGGACACATTTCATCCTTGCGTAAAATAGCCCAGATCTTCTCTGATTAAGGTAGCACACTGCCAGAGAAGTTCAGCATTAGTCTACTAAATGATCAATTATATTTGGAATACTTAGAAGAAAAAAACCAAAGTAATTGTATTCCTTATGGAGCTAGGTGAATTAACTTTGTTATTTGAATTAATTTAGTGATAATAATCCCAAACTCTTGGACCTGATAAACTCAGATAATTCTGGTTAAGTCACCTTTGAATCATGCTAAATGTATAGGCATAGAAAGTCAAAGAAAGGCATTTCTCTGTGTCTTAGGTTACAATAGTGTGTATTCTGTCACCATCCCCCATGAACTGTTCGGGGCCGGGTGGGGCAGTGTTCCTCAGCCATCCTTGATGGCCCTAGGGCAAGACTTCCAATGGGCCAGCTGGTGGGCCATTAGCAGGGAGGGTCTCACAAAGTTCTCTCTGTTAATGGGCCATTAAGCTCCACTAATGGATTGCACCATTCCCATTGTGAGATGCCCCGCCCAGGGGGGGGGAACCAAGCATCCCCATTCTAAATATAGTAGACCCTAAAACAGCTGGGAGGAGCAGCTTTTTCCCGGAGAGCAGCAGCTTCTTCACCAAACCTTCAAAAAACTGCTTCCACAGAGCCACATCTATCCCTAGACTGCTACCAACACCCTGACCAACAGGGTGTCAGGTTGTATCTGTATCTGTTGGCTCTATCAGCGTTTTTATACCAATTGCATGTATTTTAATTTTCCTATTAAATTGTAGTTCTGACTTTGAGCGTCTCACTAATTTGCTTTTCAAACCACAACACTCTGAAACACCAATTAATTTTCCCACTGTCCTTTGTGCTTGGTTACAACCAGGACTTCAAAAGAGTGTGCTGGAGAGTGGAAAACCACAATATCTTTTAAATACAGTGTCACAGCTATGGCTGAACTTTGTGTTTGGACTTGGACCAAGCTGCTGGGCTTAAATCCCAGCTCTGGAGCTACCAGATGGACCACATTATTCCCGCTTGCAGAAACTCCATCAGACAAACTTTCTACCAAAACAGATCTGTTGGTCATGGAAGGTGTGAGGTACTAATGGGACACTGTGTTTCTGCCACAGGTGCCATGTTCCTTTGGGTACCCATCCCTGCTTCTATTGTGCTTGTTTCTAAAACTCCCTAAAACAGAGAAAGGGGGAAAGGTCTACTGGAGACACAGCCCTGCGAACAGATGGAGCAAGGCCAGATGGGCATGCCTAAATGAGGACCACTGGCATCTCAGCATCACAGCAGCCTGAAGTGTTTCACAGGGGAATGTCTCAGTCCAGCCAACAGGCACTGCCAAAGAGAGAGACACATGTCGGAAACCACACTTCTTTTTTAAACTCCAGTGCCTGTGCACAGCCCCGGGATACCTGCACCTTTGGCTGCCTTTGACTAGTAAACAAACCAGGCTGGATCCTGTTCACTGGCTGCCCATGGCAAGTGGCACAGTAGAACTTGCAACCAGATGGGTTTTATCACCCAAACAGATTCCTTTGCCCCTACTGAGTTTTGCAAATGATCCTTACCCTTTGCCAGTATGACCATGTCTGGATGTTGTCTGGGACTCAGTAGTGCTCAGCCACGATGGGGAGTAAGCTAAGATTTAAGCAGTCTATGTGGTCATGGAACAGAGCTGGAGACATTTCTCTGGCTCTAGCTGAGTCTTTCATACAGACATAGCCTTGGAAGCTTAAAGCATTTTGTAACCCTTTCATTTCCCTTTCCTGAAACTGTACATTCTCCCCTTGGGCTCCTGTCACCTTCTTATATCCCAACAGATGTTGGCTAAAGACCTAACTGCTCTGTGTGTCCTGACACACTGTGTCTCCCAACAGCTTTATATGCTGTCCCTCAGTCCTCCTTCTACAAGAGAAGGCTCTTGTACTGAAACAGATCCCTCTTCATCTCTCCTGGATGTCCTTCCTGGACATCCTCTCATTTTCACGTAGCTATCACCCTTATAATCTTCAAGGATGCACAACAGAGGCAGAAGAGGGATATGCTGTTATAGCTGTGGCCTGAAGTCAAGCAACACACAGGTTGAAGGTCTCTCCTTTTATCCCTCCTCAGGGAGCATCTGCACCTCTGTTGTGCTTGTTCCTCCTTTATGAAATCCCTTTATATCCTGTTCAGAGAGAGGAACACACAACGAGGACCAGGAATTGATCACAAAATGCTTCAGAAGTGGTTTGTTTCCTTGTCTCTGCAGCTCAGCTAACTTTGGGAGCTGTGGTTTCAAGAAGAAACTCCTGACAGTTTCATTGCATGAGGATCACCTGGGCCACAGAGGTCTGTGCCTCAGGTGGAGATCTTAGCCCCACCCCTGAGTGTATGGAGAAGTTCAGGTTTCACAAGAAGTCTGCAGGGGAAGTAGAGGCCTATCTGTCTTGAGAAACTAAGCAGGAGGCTGGTGAATCAGTCCACAAGATCTTCATGGCACCACCAAACCTTGCCAGTTTCCAGCACCCTCCATTCCTGCTGCATGGGTAGGAGAGTGAGGAGTTGAGCTCCTCAAGCATCTGGGGAAATGAAAAACCAACTGACTTTTCTGGCTTCACATCAAAACAGAAAACAGATGGGATCTTTGTACTGTGGTTTACTTCCTTACTGGCAAGCAGATGTAACCTTTTCTAGAGCGGGTTGGAGAAATGGACCCTCTTCTCTAATAGCTGGCCAAGCTCCCTGCCAGGAGAAGGAATTTTAGAAGTTACAGACCTCTTCTTAGCCCAGTTCACAGGCTGCAGACTGCCTGGCCTGCAAAGAGGATGCAAAGGAGTGTGTGTGGGGGCACTGACACCCACTTCATCACTGCTTTGCATCCCTGGGAAAGGATCTGCAAAGGGAATCAGGAGTGTCAGTTGGCTCCACAGTTCCTCGCCCAGCCTTTGTGGGGTTTTGCTAAGCATGTGTAGTTGACTGTGACCTAGCTGTAGAAATGTGTGGGAAGTCTGGGTCCTGTGTGTGCACAAAAAGGTAGGTAGTAAGTTTAAGGGTGGTCTAGAAGGCAGAGGATTGGAAACCATGGAGAAAACTAAGTGGAACAATCAAGGAAAAGAAGGGAATAAAGTCACTGATTGCTTCTCAAGGCTGTATTTTAAAATGTCATCTGACTGGTTTTCAAGCCAGAATAGTTTCAGGTCCAATGGGTTTCCAGTAATGATGGTAAAATAAGGAGGAGCATTGAAAGGAATTTATAAACTTTGTACTTCTTTCCCAGTTTTTTAATTTTCATGAAAAGGACTTTTGTCCTTCCTGGCTTAAAATCAAACTTGGGACTGAAAACCTTTCTATCTTCACCAAAAGAAAAGACCTTACTCAGAAAGATTTCCAATACTGGATGTGTGACATTGGAGGCTTTTTTAAAGGAAGAAACATTTCTGTGTTTTAAATGGTGTGGTACATGCTATGTTTCTTGGGGTGGTCTTGTGCAGGGCCAAGAGTTGGACTTCAGTGATCCTTATGGATCCCTTCCAACCCAGGATATTCTATGATTCTATGTTTTGCAAAACTTCATGTTGTCTTTACTGATCTATGTATCTTATGTGTGGAAACAACCTTTCCACAGGCAAAGTCCCCAAAGTCACGTGTTTTGGAGCCCCAGGAATAAACGGAAACATTTAGAAGGAAAATATGACCCTGCAACCTTGACCATTTGAAAGATAGCATTGCAAAATGCTTGACCATCTTCTAACTGATCTGTGCTCAATCAGGGATTGTTCTGGGTCTGCTCTCTTCCAGCCACAGCTACTGCCAGAGCAGCCCCCAAGGTGTGTGTTGGTGAGGTTCTGGAGCCACCATTAAGCCATATCACTGTATCAGATCATGGGCAATTCACTGCAGCATTTTTACCACACCACAGAGCGAAAACAACTGGAAAACAAGAAGAGGAATGAGTGGGCATCTCATCTCATGAATAAGAGGGCAAGTTTAGATTAGACATTGAGAAGAAATTCTTCCCTGTGAGGGTGATGAGGCCCTGGCACAGGTTGCCCAGAGAAACCGTGGCTGCTCCATGCCTGGTGGTGTTCAAGGCCAATTTGGACAGGTCTTGGAGCAACCTGGTCTAGTAGAAGGTGTTCTGCCCATGGCAGGGGTGTTGGAAGGTGATCTTTAAGGTCCCTTCTAACTCAAACCATTCTGTGATTTTTGTGATAACCAGAGAGCACAAAATCCTTATTAGCACTAAAACAAACACTGGAACTGTGTCT
Organism: Drymodes brunneopygia; assembly: GCA_013400955.1. Classification (NCBI taxonomy): domain Eukaryota; kingdom Metazoa; phylum Chordata; class Aves; order Passeriformes; family Petroicidae; genus Drymodes; species Drymodes brunneopygia. The sequence continues at coordinate 88,726 of VZTZ01047129.1, read as the reverse complement.
TGACCTAAATCAATTGTTAAATAAGTCACAGTCAGGCCTGCTGTTTCTTCCTTTCTAGAGAAGAAAACATGACTTCATCATGCTAGCAAATACCAGAGAAGGAATTGTGCACTAGGGTCCCAGGAGCATTCAGGAATTCAAAATGTGCAGAGCCAGAGTCAGGGACAGAATTGCTGGAATAGGGAAAATTGCATAACCTTAGCCTGGCTGCCTGATCCAACTCCTGCAGACTCAAATGCAAACAAAGTGGAGCACCACCACTTGTGCAGACCCTGAAAGAGAGGGAATCAGCTCTTATGTGCTTAGTGTGGAATGGCTTGCAAGGGATTGGGTGAATCCAGCTTAATTTCCATGTGTCTTCTGATGAACTCTGTATTGAAGTCATTCTGATAGCACAGACTTTTCCAGATGTGACAGTAAATGTCTGCAGGCATACATTTTAATGGTCTGCAGGACTGGGAAGACATTTTATGATCGAGGTGGGTGAGGCTGTTTAATATCTGAGCAAAAAAAATTAATGGTGAAGAGCTGCCTAACAAGCCTTTTTCTGAGTGATAGCTAGCCAGGCTAATGTGTATTTGATCATAAAACATCTGGAACATTTGGGATGTATTAGCCAAGTTTTGCATAGCATAGGAAGGAAGATGCTGAGAAGATATAACTGGTATGCAATGATGTTGTTTAAAACTATTGAGTTACATGGTACAAAATTTGAGTTTCTTCAACAAGGTGTCCTTTGTCAGTGGTGTGGACAGGATTTATTCGAAAGGCACAGATTATAGACGTGACATTTTCTTACGATATTTAATGTGTATTTCCCTTTTATCCCCTACCTGCAAGATAACATTTTTGCTTTCCTATCTGCTTGAGGATCATTCAGATATAACAGGAATGAGAAACAGACACGTCCAAGAATGTGGGTCCACTTTGTTTTAGTGGTGGAAAATCAGTGAATGTTTTCTCATTGTCTGAGAAGTTCTAAGTCTGATGCTCCCATGTGAAACTACATTTTTTAATTGTAGCCTTGTTTAGTAATGATACAGCCTGTGTGAATGGCCTATGGAAAAGGCTATCAGAAGAAGTGATGGTCTTCTCTTCTGAAGTGTCCTTGTACTTGAATGTGAACAGTGCTGCTGCTCTTGTGTTTGATGAAGGAGAGCTGGGCAATCATTAAGTTTCATATTAAACTTTATAACACAATCTGAAGTCCTTTGCATTCCCCATTAGAAGGTCCTTGCTGCTTCTAAGCCATAGAGGAATTGGCTTAAATATCCCTGAACTCATTCCTGGGATTTAGAAAGTATCTTTGCTGCTAAGACAGAGAGGTTCCAGAGTGCAGACTCAGGTCTTGGAGCACTAGCTGTGCAATCAGCTTTGCTGTTAGCTCACTCCCAAACCCTGCTCTCAGGCAGAAAAGAGCCGAGGTGTTTGGACACAAGTTATGCTGTGACACCAGGCCTCAGGGCCAGCAAATCAGCCCCGATCAGCTTTATTTAGTAGAGTAGGTGTTGCTGATGGGACCATACCACTTTCGGTTCCCTCTTGGCCTGCACAGTCCTTCAATACCATCCCGGCAAGCTTTGCACCTTCAAATACCCCCACAAGCCTTTATGCCACATCTCAAAGCTCATAACACCTACCCTCAATTTGTTGTTATAAAAACATTGCTCTGGCAGGCTGCAGCACAGACCACTTAATATTCCAGACACTTTGAAATGAACCTCCCCCTACTCCTCCTTCAATAATTACTATGAACTAGGGCCATGAGGCATCACACAGGACTCGGAGGAGGCCAAATGCCAAATGCCAGGTGCTGTGGACCAGGCAGCCTGCTGGCAACCCTGAGCTATGTGTGATGATAAAAACCAGGCTGTGCGACTGGACTTCAAGGCAAATAGAAGCACAACCCTTTTTGCTTTAGCACTTCAGAAGAAATTATTGTGGATTTAGGGGAATCATGTCCTTAGGAGGCTTTTGCCACTGAAGACACTGGAAATAGTTTGTAAGATGTATATTCATCCAACTTCCCACTTCCCTTTTATGTGACGAAAATTGTGGCTCCAAAAAATCTTCCTTTGGTAAGATACATGGCAAAACTCTAAACCAAACAAGCCTCCACAAAAACAAAAACCCCTGGTTAAGTCCCCAGCAAAACAAAGTTCTGTAATAGGGCTATCAAATGCAGGGTAAACCATGGCAGCCAAATGTGAGGTCATTCACAACAACCCAGCTTCCTATGCAGAAGTGTCCAACTTCTGCTTGCCTTGCAAGGGGAGTATGCATTTGGATAGTTCCTAGACCTCAGCCAACATGTGGCAATGCCATATAGGCTCCCGGAACTGGGTGGTGACTTTGAGCCCCAGCATCAAATTATTCACAAATAGTGGGTTTCGTCTCCACAAAGGGACAAAAAGGGATGTGGACTGCTCTTCAAGAAAGAAAACCCAGCTTGTCTTCAATCCAGAATGCATGGATTTGACATTCTAGGTGTATCTTGACATTGCTGCAGATCTTACAGCAAACCTCTAGGCCCCATGCAGCATGAGCATGGATATGCTATTCTATGTGTGAGTGGACCTTCTGCCATAGTGCTTGTTACCTAAATCAGTTTGACAGCCTGGATGTTATCTACAGGAAGATGAGTGACTCAATTATGGAGGAAGGGGCAGGTAGGTAGGTAGGAACCTCAAGGCAATGGACTGGTAAAAAAACATGGACACACTTTGGGCTCTGTTTGCTTAATGAGCAAACAACTGAAAACTCACTACTGGAAAAGCAATCCAGGCTGTGACTTGATCAATTTGCATCTTTTGACACAGCGTTCTTGCTGTTGGCCTGGAAGAGCCAGCCAGCCTGTGGAGGTGTGAAGGCCAACAACTCATCTCCCAGTCAATCTGCTTCATGAGTCTCTTCTTTTCACCCCTGAGAGTACAAGGACACTGCTGTCCCATTTCTGCAAGTGTTGGGACAAGACTCCTAAAACTTACATCTGGCCCACCTCAAAGAAGACAGCTGTGCCCGTAGTTTGTCTTCAGGCATCCTTGTGGGATGTGTCTTTGGAGATCCCTGGTCAGATAGGGCAAACAAGGCAGCTTCCCAGCTGAGTTCATCTGCAAGGGTCAGAGTGGTGTGTCTCACTCAAACAATATGAGAGGCTTCATATGTCTTCAGAAATAATGTGAAAGAATAAAAGCCTCTCTTGCAATGAGCCTGAAGAAAGCAGGTCCTTCAGCACCCATCTCTCTGCTGACAAGGAGGTCATACAGGGCAACTCTGGCTTTTATAAAATGGACATATGTCTCCGTACTGACTTTAGGTAGAGAGGGGATGGCAGATTTTCACTGCTGACAAACCAGGCTGGATTTGAACTAGCATCCAACACATATACCCGCAGGCTTACGAGCCCCTGGATGTCTGCCTTCTGTACAGTGCTCTGCTCTTGGAGGCATATGTTATTACTGTATCAAACATTGAAGTTCATGCTCTATCTGCCAGGTATGTTGCACTTTCAGAAATGCCACACATGTTCCCAGCCTTTAGGAATTTCCTCAAATCCTACTCATTCAAAACAGATCCCACATCTACTTCCTGTACAAAAACCCAGCTGCATCTTCTATTGTGCCTTTACAGTGATTATCAGATTTTCCTCCATTTTAGCAGAGCTGCAGCTTATACAATCTTGACCTCTGAAGCATGAAAAGAAAGGAGCAAATAACAGGGCACAGCATTTCTTTTAGCTATTATTCCACCAAGGCCAGCCAGGCTACTGAAAGGGAAATCCCTGCACAAATTAAGGAAATTCAGATATTTCTTTCATAATAAGAGGCATTCTCAATAGTCCTAGGACTTGTTTCCAAAGATATGACTGCATTCTACCATCAAAAAAGCTTTATTATGCTAATATTGACCAGCGTTGAAGGAAATAGCAATTAAAATCTGTCAAAGCTGACAAAAGCTGTTGCTCTTGAGCTGCAACATTTGAAGCCAAATTTTGGGAGCATTGTTTCACTGATGAGATGGCTTTTGAAAATAAAGGGTAAGAGTGGATGATTTCTGGTTGGTTTTTTTTTTTTTCCTTACATTATATTAATTGGGGCCCTTTTAGTCCTGGAAGTGATGACAGGAACACTAATGAATGCACAGAATCTTGTTATTGTCCAGGGCTTAGTCCCACAACAATCCAGACAATGATCTGACTCGCAGACCAAAACTAATAAAGGCCTACCTGGCAGGAGCATGAAGAGGAATATTATTTTTTATGGACTGGTCCCAGGAATTGTAGAGCTGGGTGGAAGAATATTGGAAAAAGATGGGAACTCCACTTCCAGTGAAGCTGATGGAAAAGTCCAAAGGAGGCCCAGGAATGATGGGACAGGAACTCAGTAATGATATACAAGTTGTAAGATTTGAGGTAAAAGTCAGGGGTCACACAGATGAGGGTTTAAGTTACACATCAGTGAAGGAGAGCCAAGAAGTCTAAATATTGGCAGGTTTATGTGCAGAGGGGCTGGAGAAGACATGAGCATATGGTACAGCCCTGCAGGCTGTGTAGGTGTGAGCTGGAGCAAGATCTTGCCCTTAAACTGACTTCATCTGCCTCCACAGGAGAATTAAATTAAATCTTCACAAGCTGGGGAGAGTCACTTTAAAAAATTATCTCTACACAGAACCTTGTCTTTACAAAAGCAATGATCAAAAAAATGTCTAAATTAGACCCTATATACACAGTTAGTGTCCTACCTAGCTATTGTCAGAAACAATTGTTTGAAAAAGTATTTTAAAAAGCAAGTAATTACTCTTTTCTTTGCATTACCATCCTGGCTTCTGACACAGGCAAGTCTAGAGTAAAGTTCTATTGTATTCAAATGCAAAAGTACCAGACCTATATTTCATTCTCTGGAACTCCTGCTGAAGCTGAAGGAGCTTTTAGCCTTAAGATAAGAGCTATTTTAACAAATATTCCCATTTTGTTTCCTGCTTATCTCCCTCTGTTAAACATGCACTTCCATATGGCTTTGTAGGATATCCTCATTTATTTATAAAGAGATGTCTTCCTTTTCCCTTCAAGTTCCTCTCATCATATATGTTATAAACAGCATGGACAGTGTGAAAAATAGTTTCTATCACATCCCTGAGCTGGCATATAAATGAGAAGCCAAGGACAGGCATTGCTTCTAAGCACTGGCATATAGACAAAAATGTTCTCCACTTTCACCTGGTATCTCATCTTCACTATTTGTCCATGGTGAATAAACTGTCCTCTTGCAATTGCCCTCTCCTTCCACTGACTGTAGAGGCAGTGTAGTTGGTGCTGCACCACATGGTAGTTTGTCATGGCAATCAGCAAATTGGTCCAAGAGTTTATAGAGGACATGAGTTTTCCATGACCCTTGTACTCCCTGTGCATGCATGGGTGCTACCTTGGTCAACACGTATTTCTCTTTTGGGTTTGACATCTGGGAGTGGTGTCTTTACAAAATGTGAATTGGGGCCTTTGGGAATGTCACAGGTCCTTCAAAGGTCATGAAGTCTGGCTCCAAAACTTGTGTTGTGGTTTAACATCACTCAGCAAGTAAGCACCACATAGCCAGTGGGACAGGAGAATGAATTGGAAAGGTAAAAGTGAGGAAACTAATGGATTGAGATAATAAAATCCCTACTAACCCTGTCCTCTGTCAGTGGGAAGCCATTCTTCCTTGTCCTGTCCCTCCAGGCCCTCTCCAGCTCTCTTGGAGCCCCTTTAGGCACTGAAAGGGGCTCTCAGGTCACCCTGCAGCTGCCTCACCTTGCCTTGTGTCGCCTTGCCTTCCGTCTCCTTCCCTCTCCTCTCCCCTCTATCCTCCCCTACCTGTCTCCAAAGGAGAGGTGTTTCACCCCTCTGGTAATTTTTGTGGCCCTTATACTCCTGCCATTTCCTTTTTCTTTCCCTAGCTCTATATGCTGAGGATGATGCTGTATGGTCTGGGATATCCCTTGGGTCAGCTGGGGTCAGCTGTCCCAGCTCCCTGTGCACTCCCAGCCTCCTCACTGGTGGAGTGGGGAGAAGGAAAGGCCTTGATTCCATCTAAGTCCTTCTTGGCAATAATGAAAACATCCCTGTGTTATCAGGACTGTTTGCAGGACAAATCCAAAGCACAGTTTGTGCTACTATGATGAAAATTAACTCAACCCCAGCCAAACTCAGCATATTATGACCCAGGTGTCCCTGCCCAAAAAGTCTGAACCAAGAGTTCACCCCTGGAAAATCTTTGTCTATGGCTGTGCAGTCACTCTGTATTCAATTTGCTTATTTAAGAAAGCATTGGCCTGTCTGGACTGGTGCACAAGTGAGATCTGTGACTCGCAGCACTGATTATCTCATGATTCAGGAAACTGTGGTGAAAAGTTGAACAAGTGCAGTAAAAGAAAAGAAATCTTGGTGCTTCTTTTGCAACTTCCAATATTTCTCAGTGCTGCAACTTCTGAAATGGTGAGTGGAGAACATGCCAGCCCACCTCCTCACAGCTCTCCCTTCTTCCCTCCCTCATTTTGTTTATTGAGGTGTAGGGAGCTGAAGTGTCTTTGAGAATTCTGTCTAACCCAATGTGGTCTCAAATGGGCAAAATATTTTACTTTACACTTGATGGGAGGCAGACCCTGAACAAAACCCACTGGATGAAAACTTGTTCAAATGGTTTGCAATGACAGCAGGCACCAAATTGGCAAGCATATCCCCAGGACAATGCAATTTAGAGGGGAAAAGGTTGTAGTATGGGTATTGCTTCTTCCTATGTACCAGGCACAAAGTGGCCTAGGGAGATTTAGCAGTAAGAATAGTGCACACACACACACACAAGAGGCAGTGGAATTTAGACTTGTTAAAGCTTTTTCCTTGCTGGTTCTGTCTGGCAGACCCTGAGTTTTAAAATACCAATGCCTTTTCTTGTCACTCTCAGCTTTAATTTATTATTTTTTTAAATCAATAAATATCCTTCCACTCCTCCATCTGGAGGATTCCATCTTCATCCCACTGCTGCAAGGCTGATCAGAGCCACCTAAGCAATGCCGTTTGGTCCAGAACATATTTCAGTCTTGGCGTGTTCTCGGCCTCATAAATTCCTGACATGATTCAGGAGGCGTTTCTGTTGGAAAGAGCTCTCTGCTCCGCTGTCATATTTATAGAGATTGCTGCTGCCTCTGATCTGAGGCCAAACATTAGGAATAATTGCAGCAGGAAGCAGGACAGAGCTCGACATATTGTTTGTCTGGATTGTTTTAATTTTAAGAGCGTAGAAATAGCCCCACTTACTAATGTTATAAACAAAACAAAAAAATTACAATAAAAAAACTGTTCAGGAATTTTCTATTACTTTTTTTTTTTCTTTTTATTGCTTTTTTTGAGGCAATGAGGGAATCATTGTGCTTGCTGCTGAGGACAGGGGGGTGAATTAGATATTGAAGACTTATTAATTCAGGAATTCTGTCCCTGGAGATTTAACCAGAGGTTCCCACTTTTTATTTTCTGCTTGTTGAAACAAAGCCAGGAAATGCACATGGCTCTGCATACACATATGTGTTTCTATGTGTGTATGACAGGAGAGAAGGGGGTGCAGAGCTGTAGGTTGGCCCCCCAGAAAACTTGTCCACGTGCAGCTTTAGTCCTGACCAGCACAGTCACATTGCTGCACTGACCAGGGTTAAAGCTGCATATGGACAAGGTGCAGTTTGGATGGAGACACTCATTCAGCCAGATGATGACCTGTACTCAGGATCTGAAGTTCTTGGCAATGTGGCTCAGAGCTGAATAGCTTTTGCTGCAGGACATGGGTGCCAGGAGCTTTCAGACACACTGTGTCTGAACTGGGATAGCTGTATTAGGAAGTGAGAGACACATATACTGGAAGCCTGAGCTGAAGCCTGTTGAAGTTGATGAAAAACATGTTTCTCTTCAGTAGGCTTTGGATAACACCAGAGGTTCATCTGAGAGGAAGGATGGTTAAAAGGATAGCAGAAGTATCCCCACTACAGGGATGCCAGGCAATATGTGAGGTGGAACCATGGGGCTCCTGGTGCTCAGAAACCCAGTTGTAAACATCTCCCACCCCTCTCTGACCATTGACAAAATTGGCAGGTTATGTGGAATGTCATTGAAGCACAGAGTGAGGAGATGAATTGAGACACAAAGAGGGGCTATGAGAGAGTTGAAGAGGGACTTTTTACAAAGACATGTAGTGAGACAACAAGGGGCCATGGCTTCCAGTTGACAGAGGACAGGGTTAGATAGGATATTGGGAAGAAATTCTCCCCTATGAGGGTGGTGAGGCCCTGGCACAGGTTGCCCAGAGAAGCTGTGGATGCCCCACCCCTGGAAATGTTTAAGGCCAGGTTGGACAGGGCTTGCAGAAACCTGGTCTAGTGGACCCTGCCCATGGCAGGGGGGTTGGAAGGTGATCTTTGAGGTCTCTTCCAACTCACATCATTCAATGATGATCTCACAGCAGAGAAGCAATAGGCTTGTCTTCTCTCACTGCAGTGTTTTCTGGGTAGCATTAGTCTGATACAGCAGGGATTTAACCTTGCCTCAGTCTTATTGCCTTCAGGAAAGAGTATGTGAAGACTTGTTTAAGTACCCATTGTTCCAGTAAAACACTTAAGAGTCTTTCTTAGGTATATGTTGAAATATGTTCATGAGTAGAAATCCTGAATTTGCACTATTGACTCCTGAGAAAGAAAACTGACTGTGAGTTCATTGCTGGGTAAGAGCTTTGGGAAAAAAAGACATATCTTCTGCCAAATTCTGGGCTGTGCTGGTTCAAACCTACCCCATTTTGCTGATTATGGAACGCTTAATTGAGCATGATATGGGGTAAGAGCTGTCATAGGTTCGGAGGAGAAAACTGCTTCCACACTTCCAGCAAGAGCTACAATCATATTAGCCCCACACAAGGGGATAATAAAGGGCTTTACTCATAAAAAAAACAGCAAGAGCCAACAGCTGGGAGCTGAATCCAAAAAAACATCGGTTACAAGCAAGTGAGCCTTGTAAATTGAAGGGGGAAGTTGACAGCCTAGGGTGATCTATCAAGGAATGCTTAAATTGTTGGCCAATCATTAAGGTGCCTTCAGGAAAAGACACTTTTAGCAAATCCAGGTCACCGGGCTCAGTCCAGTTTTGAGGTGAAAGCATCTGTTCTGCAGTATGCTCGAGTTCAAATTAGGAGTTCCATAGTTTCTGCCACTGAACATCTCTGAATAAAGAAATGCCAGAAGCAGTCATGCACTTCTTAAGCTGATAGAGAAAATGGAAATCAAGTCATCTCACATTGTTTCTGGGACTGTCAGTGATATTGTGCATTTGTATTTTGCCCTCAGCCACCTGTGAAATAGTTCAGACACAGTTTTGAAAAATATTTCAGTGATGGAAAAGAGATCTGGAACCAACTGTGCTGTATGTCTGGCTTGAAAGGAGGTGAAAGCAGCTGACCCGTCTGGCTGCTGACGTGAAGGTGCCTTTGGGATTCTCCACTACACTTCTTACAGGAGCACCCAGCACAGAGTCATAGACTCTCCCTGACTTTAAAGGAACCCACAAGGATCATTGAAGTCCAGCTCCTGGCTCTGCAAAGGATAACCTGAAAGTCACACCATGTGTCACCACCATTTCCTCAGATGTTGAGTCTACTGCCTCAATAAAAAATGCCAAAATGGAAAGAGGATGGAAAATTAATGTCTTTTAAAGTCCTGGAATAAAACGAGGGCAACACCGAAAGAGTTTTTGCTGTATTTGTGCTTGATCATTCTTGTCATGAGTTTCTACACCTTCTCAGAGGTAGGAAAGAGAGGATAACCCAGTGCAGTCTTCCCTACGTTATTATTTAGGGAAAAACTCATAGATATGCAGTAAGAAGTGCAGATGAAAGGGTGGAAAAAGGATGGATTCATTCTGATTTTCATCCAGGGAGCTGTGACAGCAGATGTCATAAAGGCAAGCTATAGCAAAATGGGGAATTAGGCAAATATTTTGAGTCTAACCACATCTCTGTTATTCCAGTAGCAGCTTCTGACCACCTCAACCCAAAGCTGTGGCTGGCAGCTTTGTTACCCTGGAGTCTTTGCCACAGTTAAGTCACAATAACCTCCCTCTGGGAAAAGAATTAGCCCTGAAAAAGTTAACAAGCTCAGCATTGCATTGAAAATATTAAGTGACTCCTGACATGCTCAGTCTCCCTCAAAATCTGGTGCTGCTAAAAAATATTCCTTTTGTGTTAAAAAACTTAAGGATAATGGAAAAATGGAATAGCAGAAAGGAAGAATGGGACAGATGCTGGAAGATCTGATAGTAATCTAATCCAGATAATGTCCAAGTCCAGTGTCACCTTCCCTGGGGGTGATACCCAGGTCACAGTGCCAGGAGAATGTCAGTGCTGAGACTCCAGCACTTGCCTGCACCACCAGGGAAAGGGAATCTGCTAATATTTAGTCTGCCAGAAAGACTGTTCCAATTAATGGATGTCAGATCAAGGCTTGAATGATTCTGAAACACGTAAGGGTAAGGACAAGGCTTACCCAAGTCACACAAGGTTTATCACTTACTTGAAATTATTAGTATATGACAAGCATGTACATCTCCAGGCACTTAAACCAGAAACTGTTAATTTTACACTAATAGTTGTGGAATGGATCCCATTTAGCATGAATTTCTGTGTCCCCAAAGAGCTGAGCCTGAGCTGATTTCACTGCTTGTTGTCCTCTGGAAACTTGCCTTTTCATAAATAAAAACCCCACCATTGTTACCTGAAATGAGGGAAGGAGCCTTTGTCACAGAAGACAGGGTGTCATCACTCAGCTGTATCATTGCTGGCTTCAGTCAGACCACTGTTCTAATATGGTTACAGTTAATGCTTTCACCAATAGCTGTGGGCAAGCCAGGACTTCTTTGGAAACGAAGGGAGAGGAGCCACAGAAGGCTGCTTCTGTTTGCCAGAAGGCTGCTTCTCAGACCCTTTATATTTTCCCATACTGCAGTTACTTCTTTTCCTTCAAGTAAGGGCAGGGAAACCTTGCAGATCAAGGAAATGACCAAAAAGGAGGCCAAGAGCAACTGGCAGAGTAGAATTTAGGTCTCAACCTTAAGTACAGTCATTGGTTTAATCCCTGTCCCAGCTCCAGAAACAGTCAGAATGTCATCAGCTGCTACTCATTGTCCTGTCCCTCCAGGCCCTTGTCCAGAGTCCCTCTCCTATTAAATAANCAGGGGTGAGCTTCCTTGAGGATGGATTTGCCCACCAAGGGGAGGAGTCCAGAGTTGCAAGGGGCTTCTTTACAGAAAGAGCAACTCCAACACTCTCCAGCTCTCCTGGAGCCCATTTAGGCACTGGAAGGGGCTCTAAGGTCTCCCTGGAGCCTTCTCTTCTCCAGAATGAACACCCCCAGCTCTCCCAGCCTGTCTCCAGAGCAGAAAGGCTCCAGCTCGCAGACAATTTTTTTGGCCTCCGTTGAACTCACTCCAGCAGATCCATGCCTGAGATATTCAGTCAAGATATTGAATACTTTGTGACATCAGCTCTTGATTTTACTATTATTGTCCCAGAAAGGGAATGAAGACGAAGCACTTTAACCAAGCTCACCTTTGAAGTGAGCTCAAGGCAAGGTGAGACGCTGAGCCTGAATCTTTGAAATACCAAGTTTGTCTTCACACCATCCCAGACACAGGAGGAGAGCACTGGGGAGATGGAAACAACCCTCTTTTAGTGGTGGTATTCTGTCCAGACTACGGACAAGTACAGTGTGTGCTGAGCTTGCTTTCCAGTGACTGCCTTTCAGGCAGCACTGAGTCATGTTATTTAAAAATAGAAGTCTTAAACTGGCTTATACAAAATGCCTGTTATGAAATAAGCTTTTTATGCCTGAGACTGGAAGAAAACCATCCAAAGGTGACAGCAGAAACTGTCCAAACAGAACCAGACCAGGGTGTAGCTCCACAGGCAGCACTGTAACCTCCCTGCTTCATACCAGCTGGGAATATAGACCATCTACAGACCTCTACACATGACCACCACCAACTTCTCCCAGCTAGGAGCTCCTAGAGGTATTGTCTTAGACATTAGCAGGGACAGAAATGGACAGCAAAGGAGTAACTCTTGGAGGACCTCTGGCTTTGGAAAACATTATATTTATGAGCTAAATCCCTCCAGTTTTATAAAAAACAGAACTGAATGGATCCTTTGTGCCAGATAATGTTTCAGAATATTTCACTCAATGTAGCTGCATGAAGTAAGTGTTGAAATGTCACATCGTTGTTGTTCAAGATGATTTGGGGACTACTGGATTCACAGGACTGGCAGGGACAGTCCCTTCTACCTGGCAAGCATGAGCAATGCCTAAAAAGCATCCCAGGAATCCTCACTTTGTAAAGTCCAGCTAGACAAAAACAACAGGGCAAGGAGGATGACTGAGGAACACAGGTTTGCCTGAAATTAGTAAATTAACAGCAGGTAGGAAACAGTTTCATTCCTTGTTCACTGAAGTCAAAACAGGTTTTGCAACTACCTGCTGTATGACCAGGGCTCCATCAGTGCTGCTGCCCTTTGGCATATATTGCCTGTCTGAAATAAGAAGGTCATTTTCAGAAGACTGGTTTTAGGTGCAAGATGTCTGCATTATGTGGGCTGAATTGAATGAAATGAGTAGAACCAAACTGGAGAGATAAAACCACAGCTGATTGAAGGTGCATCAAGTTTCAGAGGTTGAAACTTCCACTTTGCACCCTGTGAAAATCAAAGCAACTTAAATGAGCATGAAAAATCATCACTCACAGGTTTGCAGACCTTTGCTTCTTCACTTTCCTGGTAGAGTATACACAGTCCTACAGAGGAGGATTTTCTGAACACAATGTTTATTAATGGAGCCAAATCCTTGCTGTGTAATCCTCACACCAAGTAACAGCACAGTTCCTTCAGGTCCCCTCACCATGTAGCCTTTTGCTGTTTGTGAAAATGAGACATCCTGAAGGGAAACTTTCATCTGAATTTCCCAACAGATGGGACCCAAATGTTCCATTACCACTAAACACACACAGCCAGGATGATGGATTCAATATCCTTTCTGGTCCATCAATCTAACAGATTGGAAGGGAAAGGGATTTTTTTCAATGCCATGCAGCTTTCAGTGCCTTGCAGATGATCACTTTTCTGTGCACCCCATCCTCCAACTGAATAAGGAAATGATGTTTTGATCTAAAGACCATGACTGAAAATCAGACAGATAGATGCATTTTCTAGTATACAAAGACCAGACAGAGAGTTGGATTATTTTTCTACACCAGTCTCCAAAAACCTGCACTTGGAATAAGGAACTTCAGGGAAAGAATCTGTCAAATCTCCTCAGACTTAAAACACCAGCAATAAATTACTCCCAGCCCATACATTTTTTCTCTTCTTTTGTACCATAACCCTCTTCACTCACCCTCCAGCAAATCTGGTATACCAGATGTCAGAGTTCCAGTATAAACAGGGAGTTCCAACAGTCAAACCCAATCCTTTCTTTTTCCATTGCAGTCCTTCCCTGTTTGGCCATTTCCGACAATTAGGGGTCCCTCCATTCTCAAAACTGCTCGAAGCATGCTCTCATGTTACGTTCCCCTGGGCAGATGCTACCTTTGGTAAAGTCCTCTTTTCCATGTGATTTTGGGTTTGGAGGTGTTTTGTTTTGTTTTGTTTTTGTGAAGAAGAAAATTGAAAATACAAATAGATTATAGTAATGCATTTCATACTTCACATTTCACCATGCTCCCTTTATTATCGCTTTTTATGTTATGCATTGTTTACAGCAACAGCTTTTGGAGGAAGATCAACCAAATACTTACTACTTTTGAAGTATTACATGACTAAACTTCAAGTTCAGAGAGATTTCTCTGTCTCTACCTAGTCTGTAGTTTAGCTATTGAATGTATAGGTAATGTAGGGCCCACAGCTTGCTCACAGAGTAAGAAAAGACAGAGGTAAGGTCTAGCAGTGGGCTGGACCAGAGATTTCACCCTTTAATGCAAAGAGGTTGTCTATTTTCATGAATGTCTTAAAGTGAGCTGGGACTGACCTTTGCTTTTAGAACAGGAAACTCCAGAATGTCTTTCTTGTGGGGGTATTTTGCATGTATTTCTTCATCTGCTGCTAGCTCATGGCTCATCTTTCCTTCTGTGCCCCTCTGGTCAAGTCTCAGCAGATCTGTAACATCTTATATCTACATCTGAAGCTTGTATTCTGCAACATGCAAATATACTTGTGGCTTCAAAGAACTGTTTCCTTATATGCCTTTTACACGTCAGTATATGGAAGTCTCATACACATTCATGTTTTGTTCCAAGAAAATAGTCTGGTCCTGGAAAAGACCCCAAAAAGATATTCTACAAGGTCTCTGGCTTGTGAGAAAGGTAAGCTGTGGGTTTTGGCTCTCTTCCTTCCCATCTTGTACTTTTTTCCACTCTCTTTGGTTCCTTCAAGCTGTGCAAGTATTTGGACTCTGATTCTTGGATTGGAGAGTCATGCTGCCCTTCAATAAGAGTATTTCTCCCCTAGAGAATGACTCACCATGCACTGTCTTTGCCCCCTTCAGCACAAACTTAGCAAATAAAACCACTGGTTCAGCTTTGCTGTTTGGTCATGCTTGGAGGGCGACATGCTGGGACAGAATTTCTCTTCTTGGATAAGTCATGCGAAGTTCCTTCAAGTCAAACAAGGTGCCTGCTGAAATGCTGCTTTGCCTAATTGCATTTCATCTGACAGTTCACTGCCTCTCAGTCTGAACACTTGTCTGCAATGGTGAGGTAGTTTGTGTAGCTTGTGATGAAAAGGTCCTCTCCCAGTTCCTTCATTCTCCTGGGGATGCTGTATATTTTAGTTGTCTCTGTTTGTTGCTTGGCCAGCATTTCCTTGCCTGTGTAATAACATCTGCTTCCAGACCTCAAATATCCTTGATTGCATTTGGCCAGCATGAGGCACCTCTTGGCTTTCTGGTGTGCTCTTGAGAGTACATCTGTTCCCAAAAATCTGGGCACTGGGATTCAGCTGCATTTCTGTCTGAGCCCTCTGTCCCATGCAACTGGCTCATCTCTGTATTTCCAGCTAGTAGCATCTCTCTGTCTGGTTTTTTTTCCATGGCTTTTTTGGCATCCTGTTGGTATCTGGTAGATTTTTTATCTATTCTGCACTTTCACATAGGAGGAACCCCTATGTTGAGGCAACTCACTTTTCCTACTCTCACAGCTCCTGGTAGAGTTCTCATGGGAGCACAAGGCCTCACAATTTAGAGATTTGGACAGCTGGGGATGGCTGTGAAGAATTGTTCTCTTTATCCAGGAATTCATTAAAGGAGCTTTGCCTCCTGTCTCCTTCACTCCCCAGCCACATCATCTTCCTGCCTTGACTTCTATTCTATCATTCCACTTAGGACCCCCTCCTCCTCCAGCCAGTCAGTGACCATTTCCACCTCCTCTGCTCTACCTCGACTTCTCCTTTAGCCTCTCAGTTTAGATCTGTGGATTTTAGATCTCATTTTACACAAGCTCAAGTAGCTAACTAAAGTCAGGAGCACCCTTGACCCAACAGAGGCAACATCAGAGGGCATTTCAGCCCACTCCTGGAAACACCTCTTTCTTTCCATGAACCACAAAAGGGATTATCCAGGGATGTGCTCCTATGGGCTTTGCTTCTGTGCTGAGCATCACAGAGGACAAGCCCTGTCTCTGTGCTTCACTGTGTGTCAGACAGCCTGGCCCTTGATGCAGCAGGCAGAGGAACTTCTTTCAGTGTCTCTGGGGCACCATCCTCAGCTTCTTCACCTGTTTTTCATAATTCAGAAACTCTCCTCTTTACAAATTTTACCTGCTGGGGAGCAATACTAAAACCTGAACAGACTAGAGGAAAACCTGACTGTTGGTAAGTGACCTGAGCCTTTTATTTCAGACTTCTACATCTTTCATTGCTATTACAAATTTTGTGTCATTTAGCCATGGTTTGACCCATCATTTCTCCAGATTTTTGACCTGGGTCACAAATATTTCATAAACAACATTTTCTGTGTGCTGACAGTGATTTTGGAGTACAATAAACTTCTGTTTGGGTCTTCTGGTGAGTTGTGGATGAATCCAGATGAGGGCTGAGCATGTGACAGCCATTGCCTGCTAGAGGTAATGTTGCAGCAGTTTGTATTTAGCTGTATTGTTTAACCATTGCAATGCCAGGGCAAAGAACATCAAGGTGCTAAGCAGGGTTTGTTGGGGGCCAGGGCTATAATTCAGTGCCAGGGGTATGATTTCTCTCTCCTTTTCCCACTTTGAATTTTCTTGGTTTGCTCTTAGGACCACAGTCATAATCTAAGTCAATAAGCAGCAAGGCCAAACACTGATACAGTCTTATTTTATTCCTCCTGCCTCAAACACAGGCCCATCTCATGAAATACTTCCCCTGAGCAGACCTGCCTGCATACTCAGATGTTGTCTGAATGTAAGTGTACTGCAATGGCCCCACAGGGAAAAACACACACTGTAACCCTTCAGAAGTGATTTTTTCCTTGCCTGGCCTTCCTACATCCTGACATCACTACTCCCCTGTGCACAGAAGGGATTGCAGTGACTCCTGAGGGCTAAGAGTGTGTTGGAGATTCTGGAAATAACCCACAGGGAACAGATGTGGGCTCTGGCTGCAAAATCAGTCTATAGATCAGCTTGTAGCTCTTTGGAAGTGATGAGGAAATGCAATTGCAACCCTCTGTCTAGCCCTCTACCAAGAAGTAGAGGCCCTGAGATTGAGTAGGTCACTGAACTGGACCTCAGAGAACTTAACTTACTGCTTGATGTAAAGCAGAAACCAGATGAAAGATGAAAACAAGAAAACCTCTTTTTCCTCCCGCCCTCCCAGTATGTCTTTTCCATTTAGAGATTATCTCTCACTATGTGTGTGCAGTGCACGAGGGGCCCATGTTCTTTACTTCCAAATGATGCTTAAGTAAAAAGGAAATAGGAGAAATCTTTACCCAGTGCCTGGGACTGTGTTTGTGTGCCTCATCAACTTCAAAGCTCTGATCAACATCTTGCATTGGGCTTGAATCCCTTTCTCCTTTGCAGTATTTCTTTCCCTGGGATCATACTTCACTGTTTTTTACCCAAGTGTCTCATTATGAAATTTGTTAGCAAACCACTAGGGGTAGCCAAATGTGTTTGGTTGCATGCAGGACCTTGAGAAGGGATCTTGGAGCAAATTCACTGCAAACAGCCTCAGCTTGCTTGAAAACGAGAAAGACTAACTAATCCTCCTTCCTGCCTCAACAGAAGAACCCTCAAGACAGGTTATCTTCTGGAACTCAGAACTTGGGGAGACATGGAAGGACATCTAATGTTCCAGAGCTGAGAACTTGGTGCAGCAACCTGACCCCATCTGGACCCAGCGCACGTTCAGCAAGATAAGTAAATGATGCTTGCCACACACCTCAGCTGTAAAGCCACCAGTTCCCCACTGGGGCTATAAAACATGCACTGGAGAATACTCAGAATGAGAAACCTCTCCATTAGGTATACGTGAAAATGATGGAGAATGAACTGCAGAAACCACTGATGTGACCATCTCTCATGACAACTTTCCCTTTTGTGAGACGCTGTTGTGGTTTCATGCCAGCCAGCAGCTAAGCTCCAGGCAGCCACTCACTCACTCCTCCATCAGCAGCACCAGGTAGAAAACTGAAAGGGCGGAGAACTTATGGGTTGACATGAAGACAGTTCATTAGGGAAAGCAAAGAACATGCACACAAGCAAAGCAAAGAATTAAGTCACCATTTCCCATGGGCAGGCAGGTGCTCAGCCTTGTCCAGGAGAGCAGGGCCCCATCACACGTAACAGTTAGCTGGGAAGACAAACACCATCACTCCAAATGTTCCCCCCTCTCTTCTTCTTCCCCCCACTTTATATTCTAAGCATGATGCCATGTGGTCTGGAATATCGCTTTAGTCAGTTTGGGTCACCTGTCCCAGCTGTGTCTCCTCCCAACCTCCTCTCCAGTGCAGCAGTACAAAAAGCAGAAAAGGCCTTGGGTCTGTGTAAGCTCTGCTCAGCAATAATAAAAACATGTCTATATTATCAACTCTGTGTTCAGTACCAACCCAAAACACAGCCCCATACCAGCCACTAGGAAAATCAACTCTACCCCAACTGAAACCAGCAGAGATGGTAGTTTAGGAGGAAGAGACAAAGTTTTTTATAGCTCTCTGTCCTCCATCTTCACCCTGCTTCGGGCTCTGCTTCGTGTACTGCTTCTGTACAGTCATTAATTGCTGTTAATGACAGTGCAGTAAGGAAACAGCAGCTACTGCGGCAGTGCAGAGCACTGATGGGAAAACTACCTACACTTAATGATTACCTGAGATCACAAAAGCATCCTGTACTTTGGGCAAGAGATGTACTAGGGTCCTCAAGTGTAGTGATTGAGGACCCAGACTGGCTGGGAATCTCAATTGTTTATTCAAAGAAACAAGCTAGTTTTATACACTTTTTCAAGGCACAGTATTTTCTTACATGGTAGTTCTCACTACGTGACCTATCCCATGTGCCACGTCAGCAACATTTTGCTTTCTCAGTGTCCTTCTGTGGGGTGATCACACACTGTTCATCTGCCCATCAGCTTCTGGACAGCTCCTCTTCTGCAGGGATCTGCATGTGACACCTCCTACCCTCAAGGTCACTGCCATGTGCTCCTCTGTGCTGCCATGTGCTCCTCTGTGCTGCCATGTGCTCCTTTGTGCTGCCACATGCTCCTTCGTGCTGCCACATGCTCCTTCATGCTGCCATGTGCTCGTTCGTGCTGCCATGTGCTCCTCTGTGCTTCCATGTGCTCCTCTATGCTGCCATGTGCTCCTTTGTGCTGCCATGTGCTCCTCTGTGCTGTCATGTGCCACTCTGTGCTGCCATGTGTCCCTCTGTGCTGCCATGTGCTCCTCTGTGCTGCCCTGTGCTCCTCTGTGCTGCCATGTGCTTCTGCAGGCACATCCCACAGCCTGTAGCTCAACTCCATGCCATCTCTTCCCACACTCAAGCACCCACTTCAGTGCCTTGGTGGGCTTCTTCCCATATTTCACTGCTTGGACAAAACCCAAGAGAGTTAAATGGAATGAGCATTACCCTGTTCTGATGGAAAACCAGACCAAAGGCAAGTGGCTCTGATGGCTCGGGTCTCAGTGGACTTCCATCTGCTTGCTATTAGCCTGCAAGATGCGGTCCCTACACCTTAGCTGGGGTTGCAGGTCTTGCACAGAGGATGTGCTGAGTTACTTCAGCACGAGTTTGACTAATGCAACCAGGAATCAAAGCTTTTCAGCATTGATGTGGGTAAAATGCAATCTCCTGCTAGAAACTGAGAGCTAAACACTGCCCCAGATACAGCCACTTCCCTGCTGTGCCAATAAGACTTGCAGGAGCCCAACATGCAGATTGGCAGGATGAGAAATGAGTTTTTTCATTTCCTTGGGGCCTGAAAATTTATAAGGGAACAAGTCCTCAGTACAGGAAAGATATGAATCTTTTAGTGGGTCCAGAGAAGGACACAAAGATTATCAGAGGGCTGGAGCACCTCTACTATGGAGACAGGTTGAGAGAGCTGGGGTTATTCAGCCTGGAGAAGAGGAGGCTTCACTGAGACCTTATTGCAGCCTTTCAATACATAAAAGGGGCTTGTAAGAAAGATGAGAACAGACTTTTTAGTAGGGCCTGTTGTGATAAGACAATGCTTGACAGTGATGGTTTTAAAGTAAAAGGGTGGAGGTTCAGACTAGATGTAAGGAGGAAATTTGTTACAGTGAGAGTGGTAAAACACTGGCACAGGTTGCCCACAGTGGTAGTAGATGCTCCATCCCCAGAAACAGACCAGGTTGGACAGGGCTCTGAGGACTCTGATCTAAAGGAAGGTGTCACTACCATGGCAGGGTTTTTGGATTAGATGACCTTTAAAAGTCCCTTCCAACCCAAGCTATTCTATGATTTTAGGACCAGCACCAATATTCATCCAAGTCTTTGACAGAAGTGTCTATCAAAACTATGTAGTCCCCTACAACAATCAGCCTCCAAAACAATAATTTGATGGTTCGATAATTCTGTGTCTGGTTACTTAAGATATTTTGCAAATTCTGCATAAGTCGTTGCAAAACACAGCCATAGCTGTTTTTCTGAATAGCTTTAGAGGCACAACACACTGTGCACTAAAAAGTTTAACACAAGACCATACACAGAAAATATCCTTTACACTTGTACATGTGTATTTCCTCCAGAAACCCAAGCCCAGCAAGGGAACAACCCTCCTTGATTTCACTGACCAATGGTAACAAGAGTAGTACGACTTGCCTTTATGAATCCTCATCTTTTACCTCTTGACACACCACCTCTCTCTGTTCTAAGCTCCTGGATATGCAAGATGTGGTTTGCAAACAGGTCTAAATTCAAACCTTTCCAAGAATTCAGATTTCAGATTGCACCTATCTCGAACATGAGCCCTTTTTCATAAACCAGAAATCTCCAGTTGTGCACAAACAGCTCATACCCATCAGCAAGCTCTTTCAGAGGAACCTCTATGCCCCACCCTTACTTTTCACCTCAGTGGTCTCCATCTTGCCATCTGTTAATCCCATGTAACTAGATCATTGCTTTGTATCTTGCTTATGCCCTTCACCTGACACAGCCCATTCCTGCTTTCCAATACAGGTAGAAACACAGAGGATGTGCACTAATTCTGTTTCCAACCCATCCCATCCTTGAGGCCCCATGCAAACCATGCTATCAATCTGTCAGTCTCTGATGGTGGAGCCCACATGGGAACCTTAGATAATGGATTACAGTGGAGAACATGTATTTTTAAATGTGTTTAGGATATCTGGCAGTTTCTTAAGAAGAAAGAAAAGAAAAAACTCTCAAATTAAGGGGAGAGAAACATACCCCAAATCCGTGAGAGCTTTTCAGAAAGAGAACAAGGAAAGTTCTCTGTCATGCTGTACTGCTTCACCCATCCCAACACTGGAGGTGACTGGTGAAAGCATCCTTAAAGCAGAACTCCCACAGATGAGGGCAAGAAGACAAACATGACAAACTTTGCACATGGTTTAAATTATCATTGGTAATAAAACCATTCATCAACCTTCATGCTGGAGATTGGGATAGTTATTGCTCCTGAGGCTTCAGTGACTGAAAGAATGAAACATTTGCTGCTCTTGTGCTCTCTTATTTTCTCTGACCTCCATGGCCCTGGTTCAAGATCTTGCTGCAGGATGACAGGACAGCTTCTCTGAGCTTGGTATCCAAACATGATAGCCTAGGATTCAGAGGTACTCATCATTTCTGCTGTGTCTTTCTACTCACTGAAACAGGGCATCCTCTAGCATGAGGACTGAATTCATTCTCTGCATCACAGCTGAGAGAGAGATGGGTGTTTCCTATGTGTGACTTCCCTCAGATCTGGTGCTGATGGCAAGTTCCAGACAGACCTCAAAAGGCTGAGGTTTCCTCAGATGACTATGAAAATTCTGCTTTATATGGTGTCTTTGTGTTATCATGTGCAACATGAGGGTTGCAGTTTCTGAGAAGCAGAGTGCAATTACCTCTGGAGATGAACACAACCAGCCTCTGCTCACCCTGCATGTTGTCTCAGAAGCTCAGAAAACAGGGCAGAGTCTGTGTTGTCTGCTGCTTAAGATCATTACTCAAAAACCAGCCATTAAAACTTTCCCAGCAGCTCCTCATCTCCCTGACATTCCCTCTATCATTTCTCTTCCAAATGAATTGTCTCCACCCATAAATCTACATATTCACTTCTCCTTTCCAGCTTGGTGAATTTGTACTTCTCTTCATGTCAGTTTTCCCAAAGCAAAATCCTTCTGGTTCAACATGGAGCGCAGGGCTCTCCCCAGTCATCAACCCAAAGCTGGACTGGGAGGATCACTGCCAATTTGGTGTAGGTGTTCTGTCAAGGCTGGGGAGGGAATAAAATGCCCTTCTTGGGCTGGCTGGAACTATTTCAGGCTTCTTGCTTCATGCATTGCTTTCTTTAGGTGGTATGGAACTGTTTGAATAATAGCAATAGCAGGCTGCTGTGCTGAACTTCTTTCTGCAGCCATCAATGCTCTTCCCATATCCTTTTACCTCTTTGTCCACAGAAGAAGGATACATCCTATGCCATGTCACAGAAAGAAAAGTGAAAAATATGGTATTTGGTTGCACCATGTGAGGGTTTGGGTGCTGTATAGCAAAAATACTAAGCAAAACTGTCTAAAAAGAGGTGCAGTCCTATAGGTATCACTGACTTTAAGCCATTTTTGTATACACTGAGTTTTATATTACAGGATATT
This sequence comes from Drymodes brunneopygia, assembly GCA_013400955.1. NCBI lineage: Eukaryota > Metazoa > Chordata > Aves > Passeriformes > Petroicidae > Drymodes > Drymodes brunneopygia. The sequence continues at coordinate 66,376 of VZTZ01047129.1, read as the reverse complement.
TTATTGCAGATGAGGACACCATACAGCTCAAATGCTTTTCACACAGGTTGGGGGTTGTTTTGTTTTGGTTTTTTACAAATAGCTTCATTTACACCAAGCTATTATATTTAGATTCTTTGCATCTGTTTTACACTGCTGCATCTTTGAAATTGAATATTGTTTAAATCAGCAGTGATCACAAACCTTCTGCTGCTGGTAGAGCCACAGCTCTTTGGAGCTCAAAGCTGTGCCCATTTGACCCAGTTGAGAGCTTGGCCTAAAGTCATTACAAAGCTGAGATGCTGGGACGAGTGAGGTTGGAAAAAGGCTTGTGGTCATCCAGGGGTTTACTCTGATGCACAGCTCAGATACAGCAGAGGTGAACTCAGACCCCCAGCAACACCTGGAGTTCTGCAGGAGCAGGGTCACTGTGAACCTGGAAGGGGAGGCATATAGACAGCCAAACACCAGGAGCACCATGTCATGAAGTGCAAGCTTCCCCTTGCAATGTTATATTAACAGCTCTGGCTTCAAGTGCATGCAACAGCACATGGACCAGCATCACGTTGCAGGAAAAAGAGGACAGGAGGGAAGTGGAGTCTGAAGTGATGTCCTCAGTCAGCACAACCTGTCTTTACCCATATCTGCCTGGAGATTTGTTCTGTCCTTATCACTTCAGCACTGGAGCAGGCAGGGAAATTAACAATTAATTGATGGTCATAAAGAGCCACAGAGTTGCAGTGTGGTGGCTGGTCTCTGCCCAGCTTGTTAGGTCCACTATAAAACCCCTCACTGTTCTGTTGCAGGCAGCAGGTCCCAGATTTACAGATGTCACTCCAGAGCTTTTGTTTCAGTGCTTTATTTGGTGTTGAAATGGGTAAGAAATAAGGTGCCTAAATAAGAAGTTAGACACAGAAACATCTTTGTGGATTTGGCCATGCAAGTCTGGCCAATAAGTACCTGAAATATCCCATCCCCTGTCGAGAGTCTGCTCACACTTCAGCTCTCTGAGCCCTTGGTAATGATGCTGTCTGCAACAGCAGGGTCTGGGTACCAGGACAAGGAGCACTCTCCATAAATCTGCTGCTTAATAAAATAGAGATTATCCAGCTCCTCTTTATGATTTGTGGGTTTGTTGTTATTTAACACATTGTCAATCCTGTAACAAACTCCACACAGCACAGCAAGGTTTGCAGTAAATTTTATCTAGGAAGTGAAAAGTAAGCGGTGGGGGGATAGCTTGTTTGTTGTCTGTAGCAGTGAGGGTTTTTGATGGTTTACCTTTAATTGATGCTTCCTACTCTGAAGTCAGAAGGGTGAACTGAAGGTCCATTGGGCTTGTCCGGATGTCAAAAAATTACAATAGTGTTACAGTAGTGAGTGTTATTTCCTTGAACAAATACAACTGAAGTGATGACACCAGCTCCCTGGAAGGACTGCTACTGCCTTAGCAGTGTTATTTTTTTCAAGCAGACACAAAGCTGAAGTCTTGTTCTTTGAGATTTTATGCAGACAGTGCCCCTTTTACTTTCTGACTTTCAGTGTCCCAAATGCCCTGGGAAAACTCCAGCTCCAGTAGGTACAGTGGACATTAATAGATAATCTAAAACAGCTGTGATGGATAAAGATGCTCCTTGTCTCAGCTTTTCCTTCCCACTTGCCCTTCTCACTGTACATACTCGTAATCCCTATCAGTGCACTGCCAAACCTCTTTTATCCTGCCCTAAGTGTGCAGAAATGATCTTGCCCAGGAAACCCCTCTGCTTCATGAAGGGTATTTTACTGGAGCCATATAACTCCCGCACCTGTAGTTTTGCAATAGCTTAGGTCCGAAATCCCTCCACTAACTAGAAGAGATTAATTCTAGGTTTATCCTGATGTTTTCTCTGAGCCTACACTGAGAGAGAAAAACCAGGGGCACTTCACTCTCATTACTCAGCTTCCCCAAAAACCTCAAACTTAAGTCTTGAAAAAAAAATTCAGGTTTACATTTTCATTAAGGCATTTGGGCTCCCCCATGGCCCTCCAGCTGCATATAATTAAATCCTGAGATTTAATTATTCTCCTCTCACCTTCCTTTTGTACCATGTGTGATTTGCCAGAGGGTAAGGCAATGGCAGCTTATCACTGGATGATGCTGCCTTTCAACATTCCCTGCTCAGGCCTTAGGAAAGAGCTCCCCTCCCATGGTCAGCCATGATCTCACTTGTCCTGTGTGGGTATGGCTGCCAACCCTCCACCAGGACACAAACATGCCAGATGTTGTTGCAATTGAGAGACATTCTGCTCCAAAGCCCTTTTTTACTGTGATGATGATTAAATTAAAAATGACTGAAATTTATGGGCTGGAGTCTGACAGGTCAACCTGCTCTCCAAATTTAGCCCACTCTGATGTGATTTTTTTTTTTGTTAAAAAATTAGGGCTTGGTTACAGGAGAAAGAGTGCCAGTATAGGTATAACCAAACTATTTATTCCTGGTGAACTGTTAATGGTGGGTTGTTTGCAACAGCCACCCAGTGCACACCCAAACCCTGCAAGGCAGTGTTTCCTCATCTTCACAATGACCCAGCTGTGATACCAGCACAGTCACGCCCATTCTGAAGGGGGTTGTCCCTGCTAATTGGCCATCATGAACTCACAACTTCAGGGATTCCAAAAATACTCTGTTACTCATAGAATTACATCATTCCACCATGTAACTCCCTGCCCCAGAGGAGGGACCACCTGCACCTGACCACATATAATCTTGAGGTTTGGGGGACTTGGGACACCACCACCACCACCAGACATCCAGAGGGGAGCCTGAATTTCCACATGACCACCGTTTTCAGCAAGACCACAACCATCATTTCAACAGCACTGCAACCATTGCTTAACCAGACTGTGACCCCCACCCCTGACCAACAGTTTAAGCCAGTGTTTCTGTACTATCACCTTTATTGTAACTTTCCTATTAAATTGTAACTCCAACTTGAAATCTCTCATAAGGTATTTGTGTGGGGTTCATTTCTCCCGCTGGTTTACCTTTAAACCAGCGCATGTTTGCAGAAGGAAGAAGAAATAGAAGAACTAATGAGCAAACTATTTCTCAGCTTGTAGAATGATAAGTCTGAAAGTGTTATCCTTAGAGTCAGCAGCAAAAATCCTATAAACTCCAGAGGAAAAGACTATCTCTGAAGAAATGGAGATTTTGGGGAAAAAAAGGAAACCAGAAAACAAACTCTAGAGAATTTATATCACCCTCTTAAATCCCAACTCCCTGCTTTACAAGGATCTCCCTTCTTGTTCTAGATCCATTTTTTGATGCATCTCAGATGATGCCAGACCTGGAAGGGTGTTTCTTCACATCCTCACCACCCTCTGTGACCTTCTTCTCCCCACCTCCACAGGGAGTTTGCATCCAGTGTATTACGCCGTGTGTCTCCCAAGAAGAGGTTCTCAGTTTTGGCTGAGGTGGAGGAGTTTTAATATTGCCATGCATGGCCTTCACTGTGTCAAAAATCAGTATTAAGCAAGTTTAAATTATTTAGGGTAAAGAAGGTTTTCGAGCTTGAATTTTTATTTCACTGATAAGCGTCCAATCAGGAACCTCAGGGAAGCGGAGAACAAAACAGCACTAGCAGATTCTCAAGGATCTATTGGTAAACCTCTGGCTGGCATATGCAAAGTCTTGGGAGATACTCTCCCACTGCATGTTGTCATTAAAAACAAACAAACAAACAAGCAAACAAATGCCTGAAATCTATGGAGTTCAGAATACCTGGAAAGACACTTTGGGTAATGTCTGAGACAGGGACAGAACATGGGATCTCCAGAAGTCCTCTTTGGAAAGATTGCATGTCAAGAGCCACTTTGGAAGAAGGTTTGCACTTCATTGGTGATGAACCCCAGAACAGTGGCCCAGCCTCCTTTCCCACTAACACATCTCTGACTTCCACAGCCCTGCTCTTTCTTGCTGTCATAAGCCAAGCCAAGTATTTCAGCAAAAACTGCTGTCGCGGTTTGACACTGGCCCCCACAAAAGCCACTCACTCGCCCTCTCCTGTCACAGCTGGGCAGAGGAGAGAAAGAAAAATTAATGAAGGCTTCATCAGTTGAGATAAGGACTGGGAAAAAACACTCCAAGGGCAAAACAGGCTCAACTTAGAAGTACAAAGTGAAGTTTATTACTAACAAAATTAGAGGAGGATAATGAGAAGTAAAATAAGCCCTTAAAACGCCTTTTCTTTCCCCAACCCCTCCCTCCTTCCCACTGACCGCACAGGGAGACAGGGCTTGGGGGTTTTGGTCAGTCCATCAGCTGAGTTCTTCCACTGCTCCAGGAGAGGAGCCCTTCCCCTCTGAGACCATGGGGTCCCTTCCCACGGGAGACAGTTCTCCATGAACTTCTCCAGTGTGGGTCACTCTCACAAGCAGCTGTCCTCCCAAAACACTCTTCCATGGGGTACCATCCTCCAAGGACAGGCTGCTCCAGCCTGGAAGCAGGGGCCCCTCTCTCCACTGGGTCTCCCAATGGATCACAGCCTCCTCCAGGCATTCACCCACTCCAGCAGGGGCACCTCCTCCATGGGCTGTGGGTGGATCTCTGCTCCCCCATGGATCCCCACGGGCTGTGGGTGGATCTCTGCATCCCCCATGGATCCCCACGGGCTGTGGGTGGATCTCTGCATCCCCCATGGATCCCCACGGGCTGTGGGTGGATCTCTGCATCCCCCATGGATCCCCACGGGCTGTGGGTGGATCTCTGCATCCCCCATGGATCCCCACGGGCTGTGGGTGGATCTCTGCATCCCCCATGGATCCCCACGGGCTGTGGGTGGATCTCTGCATCCCCCATGGATCCCCACGGGCTGTGGGTGGATCTCTGCATCCCCCATGGATCCCCACGGGCTGTGGGTGGATCTCTGCATCCCCCATGGATCCCCACGGGCTGTGGGTGGATCTCTGCATCCCCCATGGATCCCCACGGGCTGTGGGTGGATCTCTGCATCCCCCATGGATCCCCACGGGCTGTGGGTGGATCTCTGCATCCCCCATGGATCCCCACGGGCTGTGGGTGGATCTCTGCATCCCCCATGGATCCCCACGGGCTGTGGGTGGATCTCTGCATCCCCCATGGATCCCCACGGGCTGTGGGTGGATCTCTGCATCCCCCATGGATCCCCACGGGCTGTGGGTGGATCTCTGCATCCCCCATGGATCCCCACGGGCTGCAGGGGCACAGCTGCTTCACCACTGTCATCACCACAGCCTGCAGAGGAATCTCAGCTCTGGCACCTGGAGCACCTCCTGCCCCTCCTTCTGCACTGACCTTGGTGTATCCATGTTTTTTCCCTCACATGTTCTCATCTCCCCCTCTTCTCTCACTAGAAGAAAAATCTGCACGTGCCCCACTTTGTTTTGATTTTCTTCTTAAATATGTTATCACAAAGGCATTACCAACATCTCTGATTGGCCCAGGCTTGGCCAGCAGCATGTCCATCTTCAGAGCCATCAGGGATTGGCTCTGCTGGATGTGGTGGAAGCTTCCAGCAGTTTCTCACAGAAGCCACCTCTGTGCCCCCCCCCACCTTCGCTACCAAAAACCAGGCTGTGCCGAACCAACACAACTGCTCATAGGAAATGCAACATTAAGTGGAAGCGACCCCTGACACTAATTTAAAATTAGACTTGATGAGCCTTCAACCAAGAAACTGCTTCCCCAGCCCCCTTTAAAATCCAACAAATTAAAAACATTTGGTTGCTATTCCCAGTGATTATGATAAGCTATGTTAAAATATGAAGTGGGGGAATTTATCTTTATTTCCTGGGATAACACTGATGAAAAATATGCTGTTCTATCTTGATTTTCAATCACTGGAATGAACTTTGTCATGCATTTATCTTTATTTGGCTTGATGGGTGTAACTGATCTGGGGAGGGAGTGAGGGCAGGGAGCAGGGAGAGGGTAGGATTGGCAGTTTAATCCAATGCAGATAAATTTATTAGCTGCCCTCAGATCTGTTCCTGACTGAACATGACGAACAAGACTGTATGTCGGATATCTCATCATACTCCTTTGGGGAGAAGGCACAGCCTCTGTCATGGTGTAACCATCAGCAAACAGTTTACAACAGTTTTCATTACACTTGAGTCTTCTGAAAATTTTCTGGCAGAGTCTGGGGGCTGGGTGGATCTGTCTGCCCACAGGGACTTCTCCTCTGCAGAATGAAAGAGTGAAATGCTCGTGCTGTGGAAGAGCATTTCTTCTCTTCATCCTATGTCTTTGCAGATGCCTGTGCACATGCAAAACAGAAGGAATAACAGGATGACTTCCATGGTCAGACCTCAAAGTACCACAGGAAGGAAGTCATCTCCATCAAGCAAGGAGGCATTGAAACAGGAAGAGATGGATTTGAAGTCACCATAAAGCTGAGCACCTAAACTCACAGCCTTTGGGGATGGGGTTTTTAGTAGCACCTGGAATGACAGGACAAGGCGTAATGGTTTTAAACTAAAAGAAGGTAGATTTGGGCTAGATACCAGGACGAAGGTTGTTTTATAATGAGCATGGTGGAACACTGACACAGGCTGCCCAGAGAGGTGATAGATGCCCCATGCCTGGAAGCCTTTTTGCCTCAGTCTTCAATAACAACCTCTCTTCCTGCACCTCTTGAATGGATGGACAGCAGGATGGGGACTGGAGTAACAAAATCCCTCACACTGTAAGATCGGGTTCATGACCACCTGAGGAACTTGAATGTGCACAAGCCTATGGGACCCAATGAGATGCATCACAGAATCTTGAGGGAGCTGACTGATTTAGTTGTCAAGCCACTCTCCATGATATTGGAAAAGTCATGGCAGTCAGGTGAAGTCCCAGGTGACTGGAAAAGGGGAAGCATAGTATCCATCTTTAAAAAGGCCAGAAAGGAGGAGCCTGGGAGCTACCACCCTGTCAGCCTCACCTCTGTGCCTGGGAAGACCACAGAACAGATCCTCTGAGAAGCTGTGATAAGGCATATGGAAGACAGGCAGGTGATTCCACAGCCATCACGGTTTCACCAAAACAAAGTCCAGCTTGACCGACCCAATGGCCTTCTATGGTGGGGTGACTAGATCAGTGGACAAGGGAAGAGTTACAGATGTCATTTATCTGGACTTCTGTAAAACCTTTGACATGGTCCCCCACAACATCCTTCTCTCCAAACTGGAGAGATGGATTCAACAGGTGAGATGGATAAGGAATTGGTTGGATGGTCACAGCCAGAGCATAGCAGTCAATGCCTCAGAGTCCTGACATCAGTGACCAGCAGTGTCCCTCGGGGCTCTGTACTGGGATCAGTGCTATGTAATATCTTCATTAATGACACAGACAAAGGGATCGAGTGCAGTCTCAGCAAGTTTACTGGTGGCACCAAGCTGAGTGGTGCAGGTGACACACCTGGAGGATGGGGCCATCCAGAGGGACCTGAACAGGCTTGAGAATGGGGGCCGTGGGAAACTCATGAGGTTGAACAAGACCAAGTGGAAGGTGCTGCACCTCATTTAGGGCAACCAGGGGGGACATGAACTGATCCAGAGCAAGGATCTGCCCTGGGAAAAGGACCTTGGAATGCTGCTGGGTGAGAGGCTGGACATGGCCCACCCACATGCTCTTCAAAAGCAGTGTGAGCAGTAGGGGAGGGAGGGGATTCTGCCCTTCTGTCCTGCTCAGGTGACAGCCACCTGCAGAGCTGCATCCAGCTTTGACGTCCCATGACAGGAAGCACATGTAAGTGTTAGAGTGAGTCCAGAGGAGGCCACCAAATTGATTAGAGGGATGGAGCACCTCTCCTATGAGGAAAGGCTAAGACACTTGTGATTGATTAGCCTAGAAAAGAGAGGGCTTTGGGGTGACTTAATTGCTGTCTTCCAGTACCTGAAAGGAACTGTGCTGGTTTGGCACAGCCTGGTTTTTGGCAGCAGGAGTGCACAGAGGTGCCTTCTGTGAGAAGCTGCTAGAAGCTTCCACCACGTCCAGCAGAGCCAATCCCTGATGGCTGTGAAGATGGACATGATGCTGGCCAAGCCTGGGCCAATCAGCGATGATTGGTAATGCCTTTGTGATAACATATTTAAGAAGAAAATCAAAACAAGGGAGGGCAGGTTTTCTTCCTAGTGAGATATGAGGAGGAGGTGAGAATATGTGAGGGAAAAAACATGGATACACCAAGGTCAGTGGGGAAGGAGAAACTGCTGCATGGGAAGGGTGTACTGGCCAGATTGGATTTTGCTTTAGAAGATTATAGAAGAGTTTGAGACTGGCTCTGAAAGGGCCAATGCAGCCAGGACATGAAACAGACAGCTCAGTGCAATTAAAGTCCTATGACATGAGCAACTGAAAACTTTAGACCTGGGAATGGCAGACTTCCGGAATAAAACAGCTCAGGTTTTTTGCTGCAGGTAGCAGAGGCTTGTCTTGCAAGCATGCACCCACCACAGGAACTATGGCACCTGTTTTTGAGACCAAACACTGAGAGGACAACAGGCAGACAGATAAACTCATGGCACACTGCAAGATTACACGTGCATTCTTCATACTTATAAACAGATCCTCTTCTGCTTATTGAAGAGTCACTCTTCCCTTTAGCAATTAGTTGTTTGATGGGTTTGCTCAGTGTTTTGTACAGGTAGAGGATATATCCTGCTTTTAGAAGCCTCTTTCAAACTAGGGCATTTGAAAAAGGGGCTAGAAAAGCAGTTGCATAGAAATGGTAGTCTGAGATAATGAAGGATCCCTTCATTTTTCCACCCCTACAGTTGAGGTTTTGGGCATTTAATTACTTTTGGCAGGTGGTGTCCTGTGGCCCTCTCCCCTTATCTCCAAGACCTGGAGGTGTCCACAGTGGTTAGTCACCCCCTAGATGAGCTCTTCTGCATTCAACAGTCACAAAAAGCACAGCCAAGCCCTTAAACAAAAATCTCAGCCTCATTTGGAGGCAACACGAAGACCAAAGAGAAAGATGAAGGAGCTCTTGAAGACTTTTCAAGCATTATCAGAATTACTTGATTTGGCATCATTTGAGGATGGAGATGCCAGCTCTCCCAAAGGACAAACATCTGCCTGATATACTGATGCAATTCGCAATTGGAAAAAGTTTTAATATTGAGTCACCTGTAAAATTGCACATTGAAGCAGCATAACAACATCTAAGCCAGCATCAAAACCAGAAAATGCTCCAGCCATGGCACAGCCTCATTTTCTAAGTAAAGTCAGTGAATCTACCTACCTCTTTTGCTGCAATGCCCTCCAAGATCTTGGGGAGACTTCAGGGGAATCTGATACTTGAAGCAGAAAATCCTTTGGATGGCTTTTACCTTGACAGCTCTGAGCTTCAGTAACAAGCAGTCACAGCGATGGCTTGCATGGTGCTGCCAGCAGCACCAAGGTGCCCAAGCCATCTCCAGAGGGACAGGGATGTGGTGGTGTGGTCACTGATCCCAGAAAGCACTGGGCAAACCTGAAAACAGGGGAAGCTTGGTTCGTCTCTCCTTGGATCACTGCAAAGGGGGATGAATGGTGGATTCCTCTGACATAAAAGAGAAAGGAGGGGAAGCTGGGGGAGATAACCCTTGCAAGTCTCTGCTTCATAATCCAGATGGGATAAGGAGAGGTTCCCTGTTTCTTGGACTCTTCCAGAGCAGTTTCTCCATAAGCAGGATGACCCATAGGAGCAGTTGCCTGCAGCTGGGACTCTGAGACACTGACACAATGCAGAGGCAGGTCCAGAGTCCCCACAAGCAGATAAGAGAGATGGAAAGAGCTGATGGGACACAGAGGCACCAAGAGACCTACACGGGCAAACTAGGAATATGTAAAAATTTCCTGAGTTATCTGGCCATACCCCAAGATGCAACCAGACCACCTAGGAGACAGTAATGAGGCACCTTCAGGAACATGAGGAGAGCTCAGCCCCTCCATGAGAGACATCAGTTGAGATTTCTCAATCTCTGCCTCATCACTAACTTATTCCAAAAATACCCCCAACAGACAGATTTCTCCAGCCCAACTTGCCCAGCCCTAGGGTGAGTTGTGAAAGACAAGAAGCCACCACAGGCAGCAGAAACATGATTACTTTTCAGGTTCACAGACCTGTGACATACATCACACTGATAGAACCACTCAGTGAGGAGGGTTTAGATGGATGACTACCCTATGTGAGTAATTAACACATTACAGCCCATGGCTGCCTCAGAAACTTACTTGACTGCAGTTAATTCTTTACCAGATCCAGTCTTTAATGCTGTTATTTGTCTTTCCTGTAGCATCTGGACTGACTGACCTTTCAGGGGATACGGGGATTTTAGTATGAAAGTCTGCTTAATATTAGCACATTTCTCAAGCCCTCCACAGGCCTTGACATGATTATTTTTAACAGATGACACACGGCTATTTGAAAAGAAGATAAATGGGTTTTTGGCTGCACAAACCAGAGAGGAAATATCTCACTTGGGGTGATGGAGGGGAACAAAAGTAAAGAAAAGGCTGCTTGGGAAAGGCAAACTGGGAAGTTAGCTGACACCTTAATTTAGACATTTCTGCCACCCATGTCCTAATCCTAGCGTCAGGGGAGCTGTGTGGAAGTCTGGGGTCTGGCTAATGAGCCAGCTCATAGAATCGTAAAATCATAGAATGGTTTGGGTTGGAAGGGACCTTAAAAAACATCTTGTTCCAACCCTATGCCATGGACAGGCACTTCTTCCACTAGACCAAGTTGCTCAGAACTCCATCCAGCTTGCCCTTGGACACTTCCAGGGGTGGAGCCAGCCACAGCTTCTCTGGGCAACCTGTGCCAGGGCCTCAGCAGCATCATAGGAAGAATTACTTCCCTATATCCAATTTAAACTTATCCTCCTTGATCTTAATGCCATTCCCCCTAGTCTTATCATTACATAGCCTTGTGAAAAGTCCCTCTCCAGCCTTTTGTAAGACTCCTTTAGGCACTGGTAGGGGCTCTAAGGTCTTCCTGCAGCCTTCTCTTCTCCAGACTGAAAAGTTCCAACTCTCCCAGACTGTCTTCATAGGAGAGGTGCTCCAGTTCTGTGATCACTTAGTGACTCTTCTCTGGACTTGTTCACATCTTTCTTATGTTGGGGGCCCCAAGCTGCACAGTGTTCCAGGTGGGGTGTCCAAAGAGCAGAGTCGAGGGGCAGATGCACCTCCCTTGACCCACTGGTCACACCTCTTTTGATGTAGCTGAGAATGTGATTGACTTTCTGGGCTGTGAGTGTGCTTTGCTGAGTCATATTGAGCTTTTCATACACAAACACCCCCAAGTCTTTCTCCACGGGGCTATTGTTGATCCATTCTCTGTCCAGCTTACACTTGTGCTTGGGATTGCCCCAGCCTTTATGCAGGACCTTTCACTTGGCCTTTTTGAGCATCATGAGGTTTGCACAAGCCCACCTCTCCAGTCTGTCAAAGCCTCTCTGGAAGGCATCCCTCCCTTCCAACATGCCAGCCACACCATGCATCATGGTGGTGTTGGGATCTGTTGTCAGATCTTTCCTTGCAAGGAGCTAGGGAATTCATGACACCTGTACTGAGAAACTACGTCTAGGTAAAGATGTTACCAAATTTGTGGAGAAAAAGGAAGACAGTGTAAATGAAAATTGCAAATCAAAGCACTAAAAATAAAGGCAAACTCGTGCAGATGTCATTCTGATGAAACACCTCAGCTCTACTGAAACATCTGTGGAGCATCAGGTAGAAACCTCCAAGTGTCAGCAACATCTTGGCACTATTTATGTCATGCCTGGGTCAGACGCTGGTACAATCATGCTTCTTGGCTCTCAGGCTTTGCATCGCACTACATGGACCTGAGCTCCCTGCAGCCATGGCCCAGGAAAACCTTAACTCAGAAAAGAAAAAAACAACTTATGCCTAAATGAGAATTAGCAGCATCATGAAAACACAATGCTTTCTGCAGAGTTTGCAGTTTGCCTACACAGCAGCAGCAGCTGGCTGGGTAGATAGCAGTTGTGAACTGCAGACATCAGCTGAGAATCTGACCATGTGAATTAAAAAAAAAAAAAGACATTGGCAAAGCCACTTAAGGTTCAGGAGCCAAGGTTTTGTGAAAATTTCACACCACAAAATCATACCAAGGCATCGGAAATGTTAAGTTGAACTGCTGAAGTGTGGTTAAGTCACTTGCAACTTAAAAGAGGTTTGTAATGGAAAGGCAGAACAAACTGCATGCTATGTGTCATGCTCCATTGCCAAAGAACAGCCTGAGAGACCTCTGAGTTTGGACTCAGTGCTTCAGGACTTTGGGGAGCTGTAAAAAAAAAAGGGCAGCAGTCTGGCTCCTCATCTTGTAGCATTGTGTGTGTGATAGATGGAGCAGTGCTAAGAGGGAAAAGATGATGGATTTTTCCAGTCTAGCCAGTAAATCTGCACTTGCACTTACCACCATATTTTCAGAGATGTGCAAATTCCTCAAGGCCCTTAAACTGGACTAGTACTTCTGTGGGAGAAGGCTCTTCCTGGTTTCCTTGCATTGCCCCTTTCTTAGCCCACCATCCTTCCAGATGAGATTAAAAACCACTAAGCTCTGTGAAGCTACCAAGGTGGTCAGGCACTTGCAAGACCTACAAGATGAGCCTGAGGGAGTTGTGCTTCTTTAAGGGGAAGATTTAAAAGCAGCCTCCATCTTCTTAAGGAATAGCTAGATGGATGGGTAAAGCCTAACAATTTTCTGTAGTGGCAAATAAAACAGGCAATAGATTATGATGCTTTTGTGTTTGTATGAATGAGAGACCTCCAGAGGTCCCTTTCTACCATCACATCTTGAACTGTGAATAATATTAGACTAATGTTGTTTAGTTTTGAAAGTTAAATGAACTTTTATCATAGAAACATAGAATATTTTCGTTTGGAAAAGCCCTCTAAGATCATTGGGTCCAACCCTTCACCAGCACTGCCAAGGCCACCATGAACCCATATCCTCAAGTGCCAAACCTACACTGCTTTTAAATCTTCCCAGGGAAGGGAAATCTACCACTCTGGGCAGACTGTGCCAGGGCTGGATAATCCTTTCAGTGAAGAAATATTTCCTAATATTCAGTTCAAATCTCTTCTGGCAGAGCTTGAAGCCGTTTCCTCTTTTCGAAACAGTTGTTACCTAGGAGAACAGACCAATACCCACCTGGCTGCACCCTCCTGTCAGGGAGTTGTAGAGAGTGAGAAGGTTCCCCTTGAGCCTTCTTTTCTCCAGGCTGACACCCCCCAGCTACTCCTCATCAGACCTGTGGTCCAGACCCTTCCCCAGCTCCGTTCCCTTCCCTGGACACCCTCCAGCACTCAGTGTCTTTCTTGTTGTGACCGGCCCAAAAGTGAAGACAAGATTCAAGGTGTGGCCTCATCAGTGCTTGAGAACTACTCTGTCAAATTGGAAGTGGTTTCTTAGCAGCCCTTATTTCTCTATATTTTTCTGCTATTTATTTCTTCAATCAATTCAGTTGAAGAACTTTCACTGTTAATTGTCAGGATTTAGTCCTAGAGATATAAATTAACACTGATGAATAGCAAAGTCAGCACAATCATCTGAGCACGCATCTAGCCACAAGAGAAAGCAGGCACTACTGTGTCCTTGAGCACCAAAGACAAGCAGGTTATGGTCTGGCAGGGTATTTTCAGGTGGAGGAGGTCTGGGACCTAGATGGTAACCTAAAGGCATTCAGATTCAGGAGGACCCAAGTGATTAAAGTCCTCCTAGCCCTATGGGCTACACTCCATGGTAGAGAGAAGGTGAGATGGTCTGAGATGTCCCCTGTCCCAGCCCCAGATGGCAGTACAGCAAGCCAGTGACCCATCTACCCCAAGTCAAGGAGCAGGCAAAAATGCCTCTAGTTGGGCATTACCAATTTGGGACTAAAATGGGTTGATAAACAGAAGTTTCACAAGCAGGACTGAAGGACTATGCTGAAGGAATAGACTGTGAAGCCCTGAGATGTCACATTACAGATCCACGGTGGTGCTTCATGACATTTTCCCTCCTAGCTGACTCCTGCACAACACTCCAGGTGAAACTCTCACTACAACTTGACAGAAGTGCTTTGCAAATGTTTGGCATGGGACCTCATGCTGTAAGAGGAGATAAAAGAGCTGAATTTCTTTTTGTTATTATCCCTGCAAACCAGCTACAATAAATTATTCCAGTGGAGTGATTCGGTTTTCATGTAGCTTCCCTGCAGCTGTTCGGCTTGGCTGATGAGTCCAACCCCTCCTGTGTTGTTTTGTCAGATTTCCACCCAGATGGCAAACCTTTTCTTTTAGGAAACTTGTGGAAACAAAAAATGAGGTCACCTTTTATTCTCTACTCCTTTTGTGCTTCTTAATGTGCAAAAAGGCCATGCCTAGGGCAAAGGCTTGTTGCAAAATCTCTACTGCGCAGGAGGCAAAAAAAAAAAGGAACAAAAAAAGAGATGGAAATCACAGAGTGAATAAAATAGAAGTGGAATAATATTCCGAAATTTCCTGAAAATGTTATCAAACTCTTTCCAGTTCTAGCCTGGCATTAGTACTTTTGCAAAAGTGACAGACAAGGCAATTTTGGAGACTATACTGAGGCACAGAAGAAGTACTGTAAATAATTGTCCAGTGGACCCCAGCATGGAGAACCAGGTCAAACAAGTCACCTTTCCCTTTTCTTCCTCTCAGCTGTTTCTTATATTCCATTTCATCTCTGCCAATCATGCCAAAATGATTAATCTGAAGCAACAGGCTCATAAATTCTAAGGTTGGCTTAGAAATCATGAGGATTAATGTTCTCTGGATTCTTTTTCATTGATTCCTTGGTTTTAATACATTTAGGCACACTCAGGACATATATTCTAACTTTTTCAACATCCATGAGAGCAAAAATAATTTTTTTTTTCCCCCAAGGAAGGGAGAAATGAAGGCCTACATACTCAGCTCCCAGAACTGGGGTTTTAAGAAAACACATAGACATTATGACTTGCACAATGAAGTCACAAGAGTTGGCAGCTGTCTGGACTTCATTTTTCAGGAGTCATTGTTCTGCTCTTACAATATCCAGTGTGGTTTTGTTGGAAAGGAAAAAGGGGAAGAGAAACTAAATATGGGGGTTCCTTCCATAAGCATTTTATTGCTATGCTCCTGGACAGACTGTTCTGCTGGTAGCTCCTTCTTCTGCCTTGGTTTGGGCTCTGGAACAGTGTTGTTTGCAATATGGTAGATCAGTTGCAATAGGTTACGTCCCTACTCGCGTGTGCTGGGTAAACCTGTATTGGAGCACCCAAGCTGCTGTTACTCCTTCAGATCTCTTAGAACAATTTAGGTTGGAAAAGCCCTCTAAGATCATCAAGCCCGACTGATGTCCCAGCACTTCCAAGCCCACCACTAACCCATGTCCACAAGCGCCACATCCATATGTCTACTAAATCCCTCTAGGGATAGGGACTCCACTACTGCCCTGGTGTGTTGATTTGGCACGGCCTGATTTTTTGGTTGCAGGGGAAGACCACAGGAGTAGCTTCTGTGAGAAGCTGCTAGAAGCTGTGACTATGTCCAACAGAGCCAGTCTCTGATGGTTCTGAAGATGGACATGCTGCTGGCCCAATTAGAGCGGTTAGTAATGCCTCTGTGATGACATATTTAAGAAGAAAATCAAAACAGCATGAGTTCAGTTTTTTTCCAGGGGTGGCAATGCACCATGAAAAGGGCAGCAGTGGTGGCAGCTTCCCATTCCCAGTGCCCCACATCAAGAGAGGCACTAAATAGCACCAGCGCTGTGACAGCCACCACTGCCCACATGATGGAGGTGGGGCCGCATGGCCAGCAGCTGAAGCATGAAGAGCAATTCCCCGATGTGGAACCTAGACAAGATCAACTTCTTGGTGCTGCAGGATCTTGCAAAAATCTTTGAATTAGTGGAACTTGTTGACAATGGTACCTACAAGCAGCAGTTTTTCTTCCAGTCAGAGAAGAGGAGGAAGTGAGGATGTGTGAGGGAAAACACATTGGCAGCACCAAGATCAGTGGGAAAAAAGTAGGGGAAGGAGGAGCTTCAAGTGTCAGAGCCAAGATTCCTCTGCAAGCCGTGGTGAGGAGGGTGGTAAAACAAACTGTCCCCTTGTAATGCATGAAGTCCACGGGGGATACAGAGATCTACTTGCAGCCCATGGGAAAAGTGTTCACAGTGGAGCGGGTGGATGCCAGAGAAAGCTATAGTGTGGTGGGAGATGCAAATAGAGAGAGAGGGCCCATGCTTCCAAACTAGAGCAGCCTATCCTTAGAGGATTGCACCCCGTGGACGAGTGACCCACGCCACAACGGTTTTGGCAAGACTGTTTGTCCGTGGGACGGACCCCACAGCATAGCAGAGAAAAGACCTCTCTCCCTGAGCAAACAGAATATCTTGAGTGACAAACTGACCAAAACCCCCATGCCCTGTCTCTCTACGCTGTTGGTGGGAACGAGGGAGGGGCTGGGGGGAAAAAAGGTGTTTTAAAGGCTTGTTTTACTTCTCATTATCCTCCTCTGACTCTGTTAATAATAAATTTACTTTATACTTTTAAGTTTAAACCTGTTTTGCCCTTAGAATGTTTTTCTCCCAGTCCTTATCTCAATTCATGAGTCCTTCATTAATTTTTTCCCTCTCCTTTGCCCAACTGTAGCAGGAGAGGGTAAGCGAACAACTTTCATGAGCACCTAGTGTTTGGCCACTGTCAAACCACAACACCTGGGCAGCCTGTTAAAAGTTCAGTACTTTTGATACTTTGCACCTTTCTGTAGCAGGATATTGTCCTTGGTTTGTAAGAAAAATGGATAGCACTGGGCTCTGGGCTGAATTGCATCATCTGGATTTAATAAAAATATACTCCAAAAAAGCACAAGTCATGTTCCCGTGTTACTGCACGGTGAAAATTATATCAGATGATGAGATGGCTGTGCAACACGAAAGGCCCAGAGCCACTCAATATTAACTCACCTTCACTGCCATAAGTGCATTCAATCTCAGTGGAAAACAAAAGTTGAAATATCTTCCTGGAGGTGGGCCAAAATGACTGTTTTATCATGATCCCTTCTTGCTTGCTTGTGTCTGTAGAACTATAGGATTGCTGAGGGGTGGAGGGGGAAGTGGTGCATTTTCTTGTTACTGATGAAAAAAGACATTACCTTAACTGGGCATAGAGAAAAAGAGAAGTTGTTTCTCCCTGTGGTAACAGTAAAAAGTTCTCTGGCTTTTTCGCCTTGATACTACAGCACCAAGCAAGCATCAGTGGGGCTCCATGGGTTCATAGCCCGATAGCATTTGGCGTCATGCACATTCTGTGGATCTCTTCCAGGTTTTTGTTACCGCAAAGAGTCAGATCCCCAACGCAGCTTCAAGAATGGTGATTAAGGAAACTGTTTCCTAAAAGACAATATATTTTTTTCACCTTTCTTGACATAACTTAGCCAATCATTTAACTCCCCCACCTGTTTCGAATTCATGGCTGATCATACATGCCTCTTACCAGCTGGTACGTAAGTAGCTGATCAGTGTACATTCTCCTTACTTGAACTAATGTTTCTTTATGCCATGAGGGTCCCTAATATGTTGCATGTGGTTTCCATTTGGGGCTTTTTGGGATCTTTTCCAGGAAGTTTCAGGTCATTAACTCAAACCTTTCTCAGCTGAAAAGGATTGAGGTAATAACCCACAATATCTTGGGGAGGGTGGTGATGGGGATGTTGGGGGGGGAAAGGGGGGAAGAGGAAAAAAAAAGAGGAAGGAAGGA
>VZTZ01047129.1:24936-48563 GCA_013400955.1 Drymodes brunneopygia | reverse complement strand
AACCCACAATAGCTGGGGGAGGGTGGTGATGGGGAGGTTGGGGGGGGGAAAGGGGGGAAGAGGAAAAAAAAAGAGGAAGGAAGGAGGGAGGGAAGGAAGGAAGGCAGGCAGGCAGGCAGGCAGGCAGGCAGACAGACAGACAGACTGGTTTCTATAATGCATTGAAGGCAAGAGAATGAAAATTGCATGCAGGATAGATAGAAGGAATGTGGCCTTTGGCCCTCCAGCAAAGGTGTCATAAAATGTATTGTATTGAAGCAATATGTCAAAACGCAAGATCTTAAGCAAGAAAAGCAGATGGCAAAAAACTGAAACCGCTGTGACCACCGCTAAGTGATGGGCCTGATCCCCAGCCCCTGGTCAACTTTCACTCACAGAGTTGAACACTAATTAGTGAAGAGGTTTCATTGGAACAATGGCTGGCTAATTAGGATGAAAGGGAAACAGAAAGTTCTGTGTGTTAAGAAACTCCTTTAAAAGCTTCCAGCATGAGAGGGGTGGCTCGAAAAGATCATGAGGAATCACTGGCAAAGGAAGGTGAGTTTTAAGTTTAAATGTAAGTTATGTGACCTTATATTCCATTTCAGCCAACACTATACCTCACTCTGCTATTCGCTCCTTTTTCTTCACCTCATCTGAAAATTGCCTTGGCTACAGAAATTACCATTTACGTCCACTTTGTGTTTTCTGGTTGAGAGCCAGATATCTACTGACCCAGCTAAATGAACCCAGGCTCTGCCAAAACTATTCAACACCTACAGCACTTTTCAAGCAGGGGAAAGACTACCTTGTAGGGCCTCAGGATAGGGATATGTGTGTGTGTGCTCATGTGTGTGTTTGTGTATTTACAGCTCCAACACAGGAAAATTACTTTAAAAGTGGGCTTTTTCCAAAGTTCTGAACAGTGTGCTCCTCCTGCTTTCTCTTGGGGTTAGGGGTGCTCAATAGTTTTGATGACTAATAATGAGTGCCTCAGATGCCCTGGATATTTTGTGAAGCTTTAATTTGAAAAATATCTACAACACCCTTTCAAATAGGTCTGTAATGCTCCATTTGAAATGGTTGAGGTTGAAGCCACCCTGAATGGAAAATTGAGCAGAAAAGGCCATATCAAAGTAGCTTTTGGAAGTGGCTTAAACTACTGATTCTGCCAAAGGGGAGAGGGAGCTATTCTCTTTTGCTACCTTGTTTTCTTGTTGCTAGTCTGACAGAGTGAAAGTGGTTCCCTTCACTTCAAAGGATGGGGTCAGCTGGCTGGATTTTGAGTAAAATGACGGGTGTCTAAGTCTTCCTCAATCCATCCGCATCTGGTGTCCTACAAGTGTTCATTAAGGTATAAAAGCAACATCATGACAATAGATGGAGGTGGGGACTGAATTTTACCCTGCAAGTCCCGGATTTCCAAAACCTCAAGGTGACTCTGCATATGTACATCAGAAGACTTTCTGGCAACCTTGTTTTCATAAGGTATTGAAGAACCCATCTTAGAATCAGATCCCCCATTTTCTTCCCTCTCCTTCAGTCAAAGCAGGGAAAATTCCGTTTGCAGCCCTTTGCCTCTGTTTTTGTAAAGCAAAACATCACATACAGCCAAGCATTGTTATTTCATCTATGTCTCTGAAGTGACAGGAAGCAGTGCACTGTACTCCAAAGCACTGAGGATCTCCATGCTTCTAAACATTTGCAAAGATGCCTCTCCTTTCTCCACTCCTAGTTTACCTCATCTTTACAGATGATATATTCTCTTAACAGCAAGAAATAACTGTTATATAATTCCTGTACATTAAAGACCAACATCTTACAGCTTTCTGAAATTTGAATCAAAAGACTGTTTTGTCATCTATCATCACCTTTGGAAAGAGGGGCAGGTAACTCAGGAATTGTTGACGGATGTTGCTAGGTCATGTAGGAAAAAAAATAGAGAGACAAAAGCCTAATTATAACTTAATCTGGCCACTTCTGTGAAGGATAATAAAATTTTTTTTACAAATACATATATGGCTAAAGGAGGGGCAGAGACAACCTCCATTCTTTATTGGATGCAGGGGGAATATAGTAACTAGAGATGAGGAAAAGGCAGAGGTACTTAACTCCTTCTTTGCCTCAGCTTTCAATATTAAGACAAGTTATCCTCAGGACAGCTAGCTTCCTGAGCTGGTAGATGAGTACAGGGAGCAGAACAGCCCCCCTGTTATCCAGGAGGAAGGAGTCAGAGACCTGGCAAGCCACCTAGATGCTCTATGGGACCAGGTGGAATCCATCCTAGGATGATGAGGGAACTGGCAGATTAGCTCATGAAGCCCCTCTCCATCCCTTACCATCAGTCCTGGCTCACTGGGGATGCCCCAGATGACTGGAAGCTGGATGCCTATCCACAAGAAGGGCTGGAAGGAGGATCTGGAAAAACTACAGTCCTTTCAGCCTGACCTCGGTGCCTGGCAAGATTATGGAACAGGTCATCTTGAGTGAGATCACACAGCTCCTACAGGATGGCCAAGGGATCAGACCCAGCCATCATGGAATTAGGAGGGATAGGTCCTGCCTGACCAACCTGATCTCCTTTTATGATGGGGTGACCCACCTGGTGGATGAGGGGAAGGCTGTGGATGTGGTCTACCTGGACTTTGACAAAGCCTTTGACACCATTTCCCAGAGCATACTCCTGGAAAAGCTGTCCACTCATGGCTTGGACAGGTGCCCTCCTCACTGGGCTGAGAACTGGCTGGATGGCTGGGCCATCACCAGTGGTGGTGAATGGTGCCACATCTAGCTGGTGGCCAGTCACCAGTGGTGTCCCCCAGGGGTCAGCGCTGGGGCCAGTCCTGTTTAATATCTTTATTGCTGATCTGGATGAGGGGACTGAGTCTACAATTAACAAATTTGCAGATGACACCAAGCTGGGAATGATGGAGGGTAGGAGGACTCTGCAGAAGGACCTGGACAGACTGGATAGATCAGCTGAATCCAACAGTATGAGGTTTAACAAGACCAAGTGCTGGATCCAGCACTTTGGCCACATCAACCCCCTGCAGCACTACAGGCTGTGGACAGAGAGGCTAGACCANAGAGTGGCTGGACAGTGCCCAGGCAGAAAGGGACCTGGGGGTACTGACTGATGGCAGGCTGAACATGAGCCTGCAGTGTGCCCTGGCGGCCAAGAAGGCCGACAGCATCCTGGCCTGTATCAGGAATGGTGTGGCCAGCAGGACCAGGGGGATTCTCCCCCCGTACTCGGCACTGGTGAGGCCACACCTTGAGTGTGTCCAGTTCTGGGCCCCTCAGTTTAGGAAGGATGTTGAGATGTTCGAATGCATCCAGAGAAGGGTAACAAGGCTGGTGAGGGATCTAGAACACAAGCACTATGAGGAGCATCTGAGGGACCTGAGTGGGCTCAGACTGAAGGCTCAGGGGAGACCTCAACACTCTCCACAACTCCCTGAAAGGAGGTTGTAGTCATGTGGGGGTCAGTCTTTTCTCACAGGCAACCGGTGACAGAACAAGAGGACACAGCCTTAAGCTGCACAATGGGGAGGTTTAGGCTGGACATCAGGAAAAAATTCTTCACAGAAAGACTGATTGGGCATTGGAATCAGCTGCTCAGGGAGGTGGGAGAGTCATCCCTGGAGGTGTTTAAAAAGACTGGATGTGGCACGATCAACCTGATGGCAATCTTGGCAACAAGACCCACTTGGTAGGTGAGGGAAAGGCTGTGGATGTTGTCTTCACAGACTCTAGTGAAGCAGTGTCTCCTACAGCATTCTTCTGGAGAAATTGTCTGCTCATGGCTTTGACAGGTGCACTGTTTGCTGGGAAAAAGCTGGTGGGATGGTTGCGCCCAGAGTGGTGGGGAATGGGACTAGATCCAGTTGGTGGCCGGCCACTTGTGGGGTTCTCTGGGGCTCAGTATTGTGGCCTGTCTTGTGTAGTATCTTTACTGATGATTTAGACAAGGGGATTGAGGGTACCCTCAGTAAGTTCACAGATGACACCAAGTTAGGTGGGAGTGTTGATCTGCTGGAGGGCAGGGAGGCTTTACAGAAGGATCTGTGCAGGATCTGTGCAGTGGTATGAGGTTCAGCAAGGCCAAGTGTCAGGTCCTGACCCTGAGTCACAACCCCACATAGCCCTCCAGGCTTGGTGCAGAGTGGTTAGAAAGCTGCAGGGTGGGAAACGACCTGGGGGTGCTGATCCACAGAAGCTGAACATGAGCTCAGGTGTGCCCAGGGGGACAAGAAGGCCACTAGTATCCTTACTTGTGTCAGCAATGGTGTGGCCAGCAGGATGAGAGAAGTGATTTGAATGATTGCATCCCTTTGCTGGCACTGGTGATGAGAGGTGAGGGAGCTGGGGGGCTCAGCCTGGCGAAAAGGAGGCTCAGGGAGGACATTCTCGCTATCTACAACTCCCTGACAGGATGGTGGAGCCAGGTGAGGGTTGGTCTCTCCTCTCAAGGAACAAGTGACAAGACAAAAGGAAATGGCCTCCAGCTGTGCCAGAGGAGGTCTAGGTTGGATATTGGGAAAAACTTACCTATGTGAGGCAGTTTAACACCAGCAGGACTGCAAGGTCCTCCTTGGAAGCAAAGTTCTGGGTACCATTTGCAGCCAACATTCTCCTCACTCAGCTGTGTCAATGTCCATCACATGTCTGACAATCACATTCACACAAATGAGATTTCTGCTCATAAAAGAAGCTGAGCCACAAATCCTGACTGTTGATAAAAACCTAAACAAACAAAGCAACAAATCAAGGGAAAGAATTGTCTGGAGCATCTAAAATGCAGGATCTTAGTCTCCTCATGAAATTAAAATTTCCAGCCTTGGAAAAATCCCACAGAAACAGAAAAATTCCTCTAAGCTCTGCAGAAATACATTCCCTTTTGCCAGTAAAAGCCATTCCTTCACAGCACCATTTGGATAATTTGCCTCTACATCTTGTTCATCTGTCACCTCATAGGCTTCAGATTTTTTTGTGTTTTCATCACTGGTCTGTATGTACGAAAACGAGTGGGGGCAGAAAAAGGAGGCACAGATTTTGGCAAGAATCCTTGCCTGGAATGAATTTAAAACTGTTTTATTTAAGTGATCTGGTTGTGTGTGTGATAGAAGAGAAACAAATAAAGATAGTTTTTTTAAAACTGAGTGCGAAAGAAATTCCCCAGACAGACAAATAAAGAACTTTTTTATTGCTAATAACCCATGTTCTGGCATGAGCTTTTCACGTTGTTAACCCACCTTGAAACCAGTGGGTTTAGTTGTTTTGGGGTTTGGTTTGCTTGTTTCTCTTTTTCAAATCTTTCTTTTTGCTTTTTAATTGTTACAGTAAGGGGAAAAATGATTTTAAAAATGCCACCTAACACACAGACACATGGACACACACCCCAAAATACCATCTTTCCTCTTTTATGTATTTGGGGAACCTGAACAGTGAAAGGGTGATTTCATCCCTTCTTCTCATTTTATAAGTAAATCTCCACAACGGTCTGGAGTGGCTTTATCATAGCAGATGTGTGTAGGTTTAGGCTAGACTGACAGGATGGATGCTTTTATCTGCTGTCATCTTGCTGGTTAACATTTGCTTGACCTGGGTGGATCTGATTGCAAAGAGCACCTCAGAGTGGAAAGAGAAGGAAACGTTGCAAAGAAAATAAGAAGGAAAGTACATCAACTGTGCTCCCCACTCATGTCTACCAAAACATATTATACATAATGTGTCAATTCAAGATAGAAATGTACATATACCCATTCTTTGAGCACAGCCTGGACCAGGAAAGGACCAGAGCACTGAACCACAGAATAATAGAATGGTTCCCATTCCATGCCCATGCCATGGGCAGGGACACCTTTCACTAGACCAGGTTGCTCCAAACCCCATCCAACCTGGCCTTGAAAACTTCCAGGGATGGGGCAGCCACAGCTTCTCTGGGCAACCTGTGCCAGGGCCTGACCACTGTCACAGCCAAGGATTTCTTTCCATTACCCCATCTAACCCTGCCCTCTGTCAGTGAGAAACCATTTCCTCTTGTCCGGTCCCTCCAAGACCAAAACCCCTCTCCATCTCTCTTGGAGCCCCTTTAGGTACTGGAAGGCTGCTGGAAGTCCTCTGCTAAATGTTTTCCTCAACATGGCCCAAATGCTTGTGGCCTATTTTGAGCCAGGTGTAAGTGGGATGTAATACATTCAGTCCCTGTATGGGAGTGAGGTCAGCTGAGGGCCCCCATGTGCAGTCTAAATGGATGTCCAATATTAAAAAAGAAGGAAAGAAAGAAATTAAAGCTGCCTCACTCATTGTGATAGGACTTTCACCATTACAGTTCTCAAAAATGAGGAGCCTTGCATCAGTGCTTCCCCCCCCATGCTGACCCCAGATCTCAAATTCAGCCCCCAGCTCACTATGCCATCTGCTGACCATCTCCTTTTGGACACAGAGGTGCCCCTACATAATCTGTAAGGTTGCAGAGTGGGATTTGCTTGCACCTATCCTGGGAGCAGTTCATGCCCCCTTTTTGCCAGGACTGAGCACATCAAGTCTCATTGAGAAGGATGTAGTCACGTCTGTCCCATCCTGTGGTCTTTGGAGTCTCCTGGCAGCAGGGTGAGCAGAGTGTAAGGCTGGTTTGGACAAGCCAAGGTTGCTCTTGTGCCTTTGCCTGTTTACCCAAAAATTTACAAAAAGCCAGTCCAAGTGAGCCGTGCAGCTGGTGTACTCCAGAAGCCTCATACTCATTTCTCAAGGCAGGAAGGTTCACATAAATATACAGGAGGCTTCAGTGCTTTTCTGACCCAAACCACTGTCACTTGAGCCTTTTTGAACCTTATCCCGTACTACTTCACCTCCTTCAGCCCCATTTTTCCCAGACCCACAAGGATTTTCCTGAGAAGGAGCTGCCAGATCAGGACAGTGTTTTTGTGATGATAACAAGTACCTGGAAGAGCATTAAGGGAAAAGGCTGCCAAATTCTTCCTCTTGTGAGTTGAATGAGATTTGGCCTTCTCCCCATTATAACCCAGAGCTTTCTCTGGCGGTGAAAGTAACAGCAGACATTCAGACAGGATCCTGTTCTCCCTTCGCTCAAAGGTATCCAAACACTCAGCACTGTGCCATTTGACTGAGGCTGAAATCACAGAAAAGCTGAGCCCAGAGGTATCCAGCTCTTGTACAGAGCACTGCAGATGCAGGTGACATGAGGAATGGTGACACTGGTGTGCTGCCTAGAGGGTATCCCCACCTGTGGCCAAGAAGAGGATCTGGTCCCATCATGTCTCCCAACCTACAGCCTGAGACATTTTTGTCACACATGCTGGACATGGACTTACCAAGGAATCCCACAATACAAGAACACAAGGCAGAAGAAAACTTGTCCCCAAGAAGGGAAGGGAGAGGGAGAAGGCAATCAGCCTCTCATCTCAACAATCCGTGTCACAGAACATGAGACCAAAGGGGACATGGCATAGCCTCTCTCCTGCTTTAGACAACCATGTTTTCTAATATGGGAGGAGCTCCTTCATGTCAAGGGAAAGCTTTGGGGAACAATTTGCTGTTGGGACAGAGCAGATCAGAAGCAGTGATGACTTTCACTTCAATAATCTTCATTCTTGCACAGTTGTAAGACACTTCTGCTCAGGGGACACCACTGTCAGCTAAAGCTTCTGTTGCACATATGGTGAATGCATTTTTGTGGGCATCACCTTCCACCTTTCCATTAAATACGATCCCATAAAGGTACCAAGATTTACAAGCAAGCAGAGAAAGATTTTAACCTAATCAAACACCAAACAACTCAGTCCTGAAGTGTGGACTTTCATTAACTGGGTTATTCCTCAGCCATCCATCTGCAAGGGGATTTCTCATTAGTCCCTAGCCTGGCGGCTGATTCTGGGGCCAGAGTGATTATTTGTTATTTTTTTGCCCACTGAGGTGTTTGAAAATTACTTTATGGAGAGGCAAAAGTCAGAGAAAAAGCCATTCTTCTCCACTGCTCAATAAGAAAAGCCAGACATTACCAAGGGAGAAACTTGTATGGCATTTTGTCAGGCTGGCTGGAGCTCAGCAGCCCTAGTAGACAGAGCACAGCTACTGTATTGCTATGCCCTCATTTTTTCCCCTATGGTCAAAGGCAGATGAAACACAGGGCTCCTCAAGCTGACAGACAGTCAGCTGCTTCTTCAACTTTTGGAAAAGTCTCTTAATAGAGCAAAAACCATGGGTTAAGCCTTAAAAACTGTTAAATACTTCCAGAAGCCTAGTGTGTCCAGATTCAAGAGTTTGATGTGGCTTTTTAAGAGGTATAGCACAGTCATTTCATTTTTGACTCTGCTTTAGACCTAATCTTCCTCAAAACTTTGTTATTTTGAGGCCCATATATCACTGTTTTCTGCCCAGCCAGGAGGAAATCACCATGTATTTGAAGAAGCTTTTCTGGTTTTGTGAATTACTCAGGCTCTGTCACCAGGTAAATTGTGCAAATGGGCGACTGATCACATTGTCAGCTGATAGTGGCCACCCCTCTCTCAGTATTGGTCCCCCTCTACTACACTACACCCTGAGTTTACAACAGCAAACCTGGTTATCTTTCTGAAGCACCCATGTCGCTTTTCACCTCTCCAAGCTGTGAAGTCAAGTGTGGTAACTCAAATAATGTGTTTTAAGCCACAAATGGGTGCTGCAGTAATGCAACACCTTCTCCACTGCCACTGTGCCACA
Source organism: Drymodes brunneopygia (assembly GCA_013400955.1). Taxonomy (NCBI): domain Eukaryota; kingdom Metazoa; phylum Chordata; class Aves; order Passeriformes; family Petroicidae; genus Drymodes; species Drymodes brunneopygia. Next base: position 39,860 of record VZTZ01047129.1, on the reverse strand, counting down.
TGGGCCACCCCTAATGAAGTTCTTGTTCACCATGACTTGCATCACTCGAGACAAGGCTGCTTCTCTGCAGCCATGAGCTTTAACTCATCACTACCGTTTATGGATTGAATGAAAGCGTTAGAGAAGTCCTGCCTTAGGTTCAGATTTTTTGGCAGCATCTTAAATTCAGGTGACCCACACCTAAACCACCCTGGCTCATGAGTTCTTAAAAATGGCCAATCGGGTCTCTTGAATAGACAAGAGATTAACAGACAAAAGGTTTTAGAGAGAGTAACTTACTGCACAAAGAACTACTGCTAGATTACACAAAACAGTGCACAACATAAAGGCACTTACATTATAGCTAGCAAAGAAACAGTACAGATTAGAAGTCAATGTAACTTACCAACTAACTCATGATGGAGTACACACAGAGTCCTTTCACTCACCTCCCATGAGAGTAACTCAAAGGCCAGCATTCCAAACCCTGAGGAGATCCCCACACATTTCCAGGGAATGTGCAGATTTCTGCTTTGTGAAAGTTTTGTGTAGCTTTTATTGTTTGTAAAGTGAAGTGTCTGTCAGTCAGAAGTTCAAGGCTTATTTCCCTTCAATCAGCTCTCAAGACAAGATGTTTACTGTCAGGTGGGAATGCCACCTCCATGGCACCAGCGATAACTCACTACTGGACAGGTGTCTTGGCCCGGGTCATCTCACCAATTAGCAAATTCATGTGAGGGGGAAGATGCCCTGAGTTATCACACCAGCTGATAGAACAGCTAAGCTCTTCTATGGCAGAGGGGAATGTCCCACCACACTACCTGAACTAGAAATTTCCCTTTTCTCCATAAATCCAAGGAAAGAATGTGACTTGTGCCTTTCTTAAGAGCTCACATGTAGCTCCTCACTGTGATCCTATGGGAAAGGCAAAGAGAATCCTCTTTTACTTAGAGGAAACTGATGCACAAAAGGTAAACAAAACTAAATAAATTCTTGGTAATGCTCTAAGGGACTTGGTTCCTACTATTTCACTGCAGAGGCAAAAACAAATGAAACCCTCTGGTTACTCAGTTCCTTTGAAGTCCAAGGTATGTCATCGTGGGAGTCTACATCTTAGGCTTCCAGCTTTGAACACTTTTGTTCTATTGACACATCCATGGCTGAGCAAGGAACTGTCAGAGCTAGCAGGAGTTCCTGACACCCAGCACAATTATGTACAGATCAGAGCATCCTGAATCTGTTCCCCTGCCAAAGCAGCACATTCCCACTTTTCCTCCCAGCTGTCCATCCTTTGTAAGGCAACAGGAATGGCTTGTAAATCTGCATCTGGCCTCACCCACCTGGCTGACACCCATCAGACTGGAGCACTGACTCCCACACACACTCTTACAACTTCTCTATCCATCTCCAGTGAAGATACTGGTGAAAGTGAAACTCAATACAAAGCAGATGCTGATCATAACTGAATTTCCCCAGACAGTAATATCTCCTCTCGAAGGCAGAAGATTTTTTATCTTGGTGATGCTCTGCTGTTCCTCTCCCTTTCTTCCTTTTCCCTGTAGATCCATATCCATGTCTCCTGTCCCTGTTTCCTCTTAGATGGAAACCAGTTTTCTGACTTCAGGCACAAAACATGTATTTCCATCCTTTCCTCTGCCCTTTCCTGCTTCTTGCTCGTAGTGATCCTCCAGCAGTTTGGCTACTGCATTTTCTGATCTCCTTTACACCACTATGGCAACAGTGACATAACTATCACGAAAAAAATTAACAATGTCAGAAGGATGGCAGTGCTGAACTTCAGAAAACCATGTAGCAAATACTATGGAAATTTGGAGTGTTGTATCAGTGACTTAATGTCTTTAAGATGCATTTGGCAAGTTTTAAGGCTACTTAGTAGTGCACTTGAACTTTGGCTTTCTTCCTCTCTTCATGTCTCCCAGGTATAGATATCACCTCATAAACATCTCACACCACTGCAAGGTTTCTTTTCATACAGCAAAATACCCAGAAGACATGTGTGACCTCACACCTTGATTTCTTCAGGGATATTAATGCAATCAGGTTTTTGTGCAGACCAAAGCAGACATCAGGACAGCACTTAATGAAGTGCACCAGATATACCCTCTCAAAGGTAACCCACCTGACCATCTTATTATCTTACCCAGCTACATTACAGTCTCTTGGCAGTAGCCGCTGACATACCAGAAGTTTCTTAGCTGAAATTTGATGGCAACCCATTACCTGGGTCCTTCGTATGTTTGTAATGCCAACATAAGAAGGACTTAAACCTGTGTTGGAGCAAGTCCAGAGGAGACAACTGAATCAATCAGAGGTCTGGACCACCTCTGCTCTGGAGACAGGCTGAGAGCTGGGGGTGCTCATCCTGGAGAAGAGAAGGCTCTGGGGAGAACTTAGAACTCTTTCTAGTGCCTAAAGGGGCTCCAAGAGACCTGGAGAGGAACTTTTCAAAGGTCTGGAGGGACAGGACATTGGGAAATGGCTTCACACAGGTAAAGAAAATGAAACAAATTTTTGGAAATGCTCTTTGGTACTCAGTTCCTATTATTTCATTGCAAAGAGGCCAAAACAAATGGGGAGGGCAGGGTTAGATTGGATATTGTAATGAATTTTCTCCCTGTGAGGGTGGTGAGGCCCTGGCACAGATTGCCCAGAGAAGCTGTGGCTGCGCCATCCCTGGAAGTGTTCAAGACCAGGTTGGACAGGGCTTGGAGCAACCTGATCTAGTGGAACGTGTCCCCGCCCATGGCAGGGGGCTGTTCCTTAATGTCCCTTCTCACACAAACCATTCTATGATTCCACAGTGCCTCAAGCCTTCTCAAATCTTGTGCTTTGCCTGAATGCTTTCAAGGCAGATCTTCAAAAAGTTGTAGTACTATTCTCTGGTCCAAACCTGAGATGGTCATTCTAATATACAAAGGGAGGGAAATCTCTTTTCTCTCATGAAGCAGGGATTTCATGAGATCTTTGTGAGTTGGAAATTGTTAGTTCTGGAGTTCTTCTGGCCAAAGATGACGTACTCTGCCATGCAGCATTCTACCCATGCAACTCTGAGGGGGAAGTATGGCATACTGAAGAAGATGAGGCTCACTAGGACCAGTTCTGTACTTCAAAGAATTAGCCTTCTGGACCAATTTAAGATGCGAATGGGAAATATCTGTATTATAAGCAGAGCAGAGGATGTCTGAGTGCCCATGGCCATTGCACTTTACCAGCTTGCTTCTGTAGGGTGATGAGAGAGACCTGAGTTAAAAGCATGGGCTGAAAATCTTCATTTCAGATGAAGCTGTTAGTCGGTAACAGATTTCTAGGGAGTGCAAGGTGTAATTTCAATCTAGAAGCTCCTGCAGGGAAACAGAGACCCACAAAATCTCAGTGTGAGTGAGGGGAAGGGTTCATCAACTTCTGTCAATAACAACAGTTGATTCATTTATTGAATGTTGAACATATCTCACTTGACTTTGGACTTTCCTTTGCCTTATCTGCAAATTCAGGGTCTGCCAATGGTACATAAAGTAACAGGGTTGCGGCAAAGGGTGTCACATCTTATACATGATGGCCAGAGGTGTTGATTGAAGATACACAGCAAGAGATGGGTTGCCAGGAGGTTATCTGCAGCTCACATTGTCTCGCTCAGGCTTGTCCTCAAAACTTCAGCTACCAGACCTCTACACTTTCCAAAATTACTAATGACTTGCCATTTTAGTGGTTGGCTTGCTGATGATTTCCTGTTGCTCCAAATGACAAGAATAAGAGGTGGAACTGAGTTTGGCGTGGATATGTATGGCCTTGAGCCTGCTTCCACCAGAAGCAAACTTGTCCTCCAGGAATTAGAACATGCAGAAGAGGCTGACTGGTGAAAAGTGAAAGGCTCCCAGAAGAATTCTTCCAAGTTTTTTTTTTTGGCCTTGTTTTTGTCACTAAAGGTGCAATCTCACCTCACACTTGGTCTCCCATAGCTGAGCCTTTCTTCTAGAGCAACATTAACCTGCACTTGGAGAATTCATCCTGGAGTCTTTTTTATGTCCCTACTTTCTTGGACTGTAACACAATAGTTTCCCATCAAAATATCCTCTGTCAAACGCACTTCATACGTAACTTTGCTGACAGAAATCAGGGCTGGAAGAATGTCATTGAAGCCAAACCTTCTGTTTAGAGGCAATATACAATACATTCTCTGAAAGCTAGGCTTGGTGTTCAAGGATGATTTTCTTTTTCTATCTTTGCTTGAAATATCAGCCACTCTTCCAGCTCCATTCAAGTCCAATAGCAATTTCTTCCTTTTACACGTTCTTCTGTCCCTTTAGTATTTTCTTCTGCAGGGAAAGACTTGTAAACAAATCAATTAACAAACGAACAAACAAAACCCCCTTGAAGTGCAATTGATGAACCCAAATTATTTAATTTTGTTCAGAATCCTACTGAAAAAAAGAGTTCAAAAAGATAACAATTAAATTGGCATTGACCCTAATACATAGCTTAGTTGGAACAAGCGCAAAGCAAGGTTGGCAGACAGGCCCCAGGTCCATCCCCCTGAAGTTATTTTTCTTTGAAACAATATGTGAAGAGACCACACAAGTACCCTGAGAGCCAAAGGACACCAGGGATTAACTGCAAGCAACCAGCAAGGATCACTGGTTTACACTAAGCAGCTTTAGCTATGCCCTGCAATATAGAATATATGACACACGAGAACCAGCCATGAGTACTCATAGATTATCAAAAGGGACAAAACACCCACCCTGTACACAACACCTCACTCTTTAATTGCAACATGACAGGAGAAACGGCATAAGCCTATTATTTGATTTTAGAATCTTGTTCCCATCTATACCAGATGCCTTTGTTCAGAGACAATTGACTGTTTCTGTACTGAGCTTTGCCAGCTCCTCTTTGCACCTGGAGTGCTCTTGCCTTTGCATTTCTGAGACTTTAATTTAGCCTAATTTTGAAACTTTTAATAGGGCCAATGTCATGATGAAACTGTTTTTAAAATTGATACTTCCTAGACTATCAAGTATAGCACAGAAAAAAAATGTCTTGAAGGGGAATGTTTGAATGTTTGAAGGAAAAATGTTTGAAGTTCTCGGTGTCACTTTGCCATGCTTGTTTCCCATTTTTCAGCTCCCAAGGGAAATGCAGTCTGGTCACCATCAGTTTTAGGCTGACCAGTTACCAGGTGCTTTCAATTTCATTTATATTCAATTTCCACATTGTTTTCGACAGTTTCTCATAGGCTGATATAGTGAGGCCACAAATATAAGCTCTGAAATTGCAGACGTTCCTTCTACCCTTGGTGGTGACAACTTGCAACAGCTCATCATCTTCATTGAAATGTGGCCTTAAGACCTTGCAGGATATGAAGGACTCTGTCATCCTGATTCTGCAGGACAAGTCAGAGGAAGGATCAGGTGGTGGTTACACAATGCAGACTTTTTAGCACAAGCACCTTTCACATGAATCAAAACTTTTTGTATGGGATTCCTTCTGTTCCACTGGGTTGTTGGAGGTAGGCAGGCAGCTGCTGGAGGATTCTTCTGGAGTTTGTGGGAAGAGAGACTTTTCCAGAGGGCCTTGGTTGGGATGACTGGCCAAGAGCTCACATGCTGCATGCAAAGGAGAAACAAATCTTATTCATTCCCAGTTACAGTGCAATTATCCTAAAAAAGGGTTGCACCTGTCCTGGTCCCATCCACCAAAAGACCAAAATCTCTGCCTATGTGTTTGTCTCATGAAGAGAAAAACATACCAGGGAAATCTAGCAGAAAGATGCCATAATCATGCCAATATTTGCATAAACATATACAGAAAATACACATCAATAAGAAATACCATAACAAGTCTCCATAGCCCCAGCAAGCCTGCGATAATTCATAGCTGTCACTTCCCTCTCTTACCCCACTGGCCCCACAATTTGCTAAAGCCCCAGTGGTCATTACTCACTGCAAACTACACAGCTGGATAAACTCAGTGATCAGACAGGTCTTTCCTATTTCTAATGGGAATTTCACTTGAACTCTGGCCTGCCTGGGTAGCCCTGGGAGAAATTAGCTGATTAAAAATATCCAAAGGGGAAGCTGCAAATGGGAAGAGTTTTATTCTAAAATGCAATTGGCAATGAACTGACTTAGTGAATAATCACAAGGCATTGCATGACCAGAACATTTCATTAAGGCATCTCCTTCCTCCAATTCATTGTCTGATCCAGGTTTAATATACTGGTATTTCTCAAGACACTGTCCCCAGGAAGATCAGACTGGTTTAACACAAAGTCCTTCCTGTTTCTAAGCTCTAGGATAGAATTTGTCTTCCTTTGCCACTGAATATGGCTCTGAGTTGGGTTTTATGTGTGCAGTTCCTACTCTGCTCAATTTTTTTCCTTTCAGTGCAAAGAATGCACTTAACTCCTAAAATATTAGAGCTAAGATACGATGTGCTTCACTGGCAAGCACCTTCACTGTCACTTTGGGGGAATTTATCATGGTGAAATTGGTCTTACTTGGCTTTCCAGCCCTGTGCCTGCAGACATCTCCATCTGAGTTGCAGACCCCACACTCCCCAGGCACTGGAATCAAGAGAGGAAAACAGGCACTTCTGAAGTGCAGTTCATCTCAGCCTCATGCAGACATTTCTATTAGGTCAGAACCATGTTCTGTTTCTCTTCTCTGTCTATAAAGACAGCCTGGGGTGACTAGCTCACATGGAGGCCTCTTTCACATAGATGTCTGTTTTAGGTGAGATGAATTTTGTCTTTTAGCTCTGTTTGTGTGGAAGTCAGACAACCAGTTTTATGTCAGAGCTTTGATTCTGGAGTTCTACCTGCAAATTTGTTTCTTGGTCCCTCTCTTGCAGCAGATGCAGAAGGGCTCTGATGGAGGTTAGTCAGCTTGTTGTAGTTTTGATAAGCCTTCAGAGCTTCAGATGGTTGGTATCTGCTTTGGCAACTTGTCCCTGCTTTCTTTGTAACTTCAGCTTTGGCTTGTCATGTAGTAAATTATATATTTTCTTTATATATATATATATTTTTATATATTTTTGTCGTAGGCTTTTGTATGCTATACTAGAGTTGTAAGGTGGGTTAGTAGCAATGAGAAGAGTATATTTTCCTTCTCACTGTGGTGTTTTCTTTACACATTGAATGCAATGGCAATAAACTGAGTTTAAATCCATAATCATAAGCTGAATACTCATTGATGCTACAGAAGAAATCAATAATGTAGCAAGAACCTGGCTGTCCGGGTGCTGAGAATGCACACAACCACCATCAGAGAATTTGGCTCAAGAGAAGCATTTACACACGTAGATTTAGGACCAGATCTATGTGAATGGAGAAATCCCCTTTCACAGGACTGTTGGGATGGATTCATCTGCCTGTTGCTTTGTCCTAAACCCAGTTCCATGCTTTCTTTGCATTCTGTCAGATGTTTTTCAAACCTGGCGTTACAAGTTCTGACTAAGAGCTTACACTGACTCCAGGCAAGTTGTTGTTATCCTCTCAGTAGCAGGTGCCTGCATCAGCTCCAGTGAAAGAATTCCTGGATGTCTGCAAACTGAGTCCTCAAGATGTACAATGATGCCACAAACAATGTGAAATCTCCAAAGCTTGTTACTGTGACATGACAGACACATGTGGAGAACCTGCAGCTGCTTAGCATGATAGCAATGTGTCAGCTACACAGGAGACACAAATTCTTATTTTTACAAGGTAAATGTGCCTGGATGGATATGTCCTCCTCAGATGCATCCTCCTCCTTTGTTCACCTATTGTCTCATTTTCTTCCCTTTGGTAACCCAGGTTGTAAGCTTTCTGAGATGAGGACTGCCTTCAGCAGGAGTCCACGCAAGGCTTTAACCTATCTGTGGTCATATCCCTTCTTTAGACTCTGTATTGATAAACAGTTAAGAAATTCCACAGGTCCTAATTTGCTTGGGCTATATCCCACAGGTGAGCTCCCCTTCCAATCACATATAGTCTCACCAGAAACTCACAGTTTCTTACTCATGAAAATATTATTAGGAAAACATTGAGTGTAAGGTTTGCTTAATTTAGCAGAATTTATAAGCTAGAAGTAACAAGGAAGTAACTTTGCAAAGGGCCAGCCCTGCACAGACCACCAGCAAATGTTCTATACACCTCAGTTTGAAAAGACAGATGGAAGTCATTATTTTGTTTTGAACAAAATAGCATCTGGGGCCAACATTTGCTGTCTGTTACTTGTGAGTAAATCCAGAGAAACTCCATCATGGTCCTTAATAATCAGTCCTGGGAAACAATCTTATGAAATATTTTCCTTAATGAACTTGGCAGAAAAAACAGGCGCCTGGTCATGAGATCTGCTGAAGACACAATCCTGAGTGACTGTATTGCTAGTGCAGAGGAGGATCAGAATATGGTATGGGAAGAGGGAAGAGCTGGATTACCTTGAAGGACAGCTGAGAAAACACGTGAATTTCAACAGTAACAAAGAGTAGGACACTGCATTTAGAGACTAATGTGGAAGCTAGTTGATTCAAGATAACAGTAGAGGAAAAAGGACCTGAGTTAGTTTATCTGAGAACAGTGATCTTAAAAAGAACAGCTGCAACCGTAATATATATCACAAAAGATGTTTCTAACAAACATAGGGAAATGTTCATATTGTGGCACAGAGAACAGTTGAGACATCATCTAAACTGCAGTTAAGTCCTGGTCAGGCAAATTCAAGCAAAATGAGTTCAAAGGGGAAGATGTACAAAGAGACCAGACTGTGCATCTCATGAACAGCATGAGATGTTGGCTTACTCAACTACAGAATACAAGTAGGTTCATAAACTACATCTGTACTAGTAAATGAAATACTCCAAAGATGATTCTGTGACACTGAGATCAACCAGAAAGGACTAAAAAATGTCTAGGATAGTGATATGCATCCTGCTGACTGGGCAGTCCATGGTCTCTTCTGACTTCAGGAACATCATGAGCTTGAGAGCATCCCAGGTGGCATCAGCTCAAACTTTGCTATTGATGTACCAGTGACTGAACTGTCATAACTCAGTGTTCCTGGCAGTACTTACACATCAACTATGGAGAAAACCATTCAAGCTGAAGGAAGAGTTGGCACAAAAAACCCCCAGCTTTTATATAGACCTGAGCAAGTTAGGGATAGAAACTGAAGAAAGGGATTTGCACTCCTGTGTTCAGGTGTGCATGTCAGTACACATCTGGACTGGACAGAAGGGACCCCACATGTGGGGTGACCATTTCACTCTAAGAGGGTGTCTAGACATCGAGACCATCAAGACAGTTGCTCTCTGGAGCTGCTTACTTCTATCCTTTGTTACCAAATGCTGCGAGACTTACGCATCTGATTTGTAGATATCTGTGTTAGAGGAAAGTAATCCCACCCTTGAAGTTTTCCAGTTAACCAGGGAGCATATTCTGAAACAGATTTCCAAGGCATTTGGGAAGCACATGCAGCCACTTGCCAGCATTTGCCTCCTAGAACAGGACAGTGCATCAACACCTAAACAACATGACGTCTGAGACTCAGGGAGAGATCCTCAGCCAGTGGAAACTTAGGAGCAATACTGATTCACAAGAGCAATTATCTTGTTCATCACCATTTCTGTGAGAACAAATAAAGGATCCTTCTTTTTTTTTCAGAGCACATTGTCTTGTACCTGAGTGTGACTTCCTCTACTTACATTGGGGCTAATTCTTTGATTATAGTGAAACTATTTCTTATTAAGAAGCACATAGTGAAAGAATCAGAAATCAAAGTTTTAATAATTAACTCCAAAACATATTATTCTGTTTAAAAACTCCTTGTCCGTTTAATACAGTGACAAAAGGGAGAATTGCCTCAAGTCTGTGAACCGGTTTAAAATGTTAACATTTTTTACAACAGCACAGATGGTATCACACTGTGCAATATGGCTCTGCTCTTCCTGTTGCCTGTTCCAGCCTGAGCATCCAACCAGACGGATGGTCAGAGGGGTGCCAATTAGCACTTCCATGGGCCACTCAACCAGTTCAGTTGCCTGCCCCAACCATGAAAACTGCTTTGATCTAAGCAGCCTCTAGCACAGGGCAGAGAGCTGCTGGGACTGTAAAGATACTGAATGACTTTACTAGTCTCAGTCAGTTTGTAGGCAAAACCAAGCTAAGCAGGAGCATTGAACAGCTTGAGGGCAGGAGGGCTCTGCAAAAGGATCTGGAGAGGCTGCATCTGTGGGCCAAACCCAATTGTGTGAGGCTCAAAAAGGCCAAGTGCCATGTCCTGCACTGGGTCACCACAATCTGTGCAGAGCTACAGGCTGGGGGCAGAGTGGCTGAAAAGTGCCCATTAGGAAATGTCCTCAGGATGCTGACTGACAGACTGAACCCAGGTGTGCCCAGGTGGGCAAGAAGGCTGAGGGCACCTGGACTGTACCAGCAGTGGTGTGGTAGCACGACTGGGGCAGTGAACATCCCCCTGGGGGCAGTTCTGAGCCCTTCATGAGAGAAATTGAGGGGCTGGCACAGGTCCAGAGAAGGGAATAGAGCTGGGGAAGGGTCTGGAGCACCTGGAACAGCTGAGGGAGATGGTGGGACTTAGTCTGGAGAAAAGGAGGCTCAGGGGGACCTTCTCACTCTTCACAACTCCCTGACAGGAGGGTGCAGCCAGGTGGGGGTCAGGCTCTGCTATCAGGCAACAAGTGAAATAATGAGAGGAAACAGCCTCAAATTGTGCTGGTGAGGTTTAAATTGGAGACTAGGAAAACTTTTCTGAAAGGATTGTCCAGCTCTGACACAGGTTGCCCACGGCAGTGGTGGAATCCCTATACCTGGAGGGATTTAAAAGTCATGTTGATGTGGCACTTGGGGACACGGTTCAGTGGTAGCCTTGGTAGTGCTGGGGGAATGGTTGGACTTGATGATTTAGAGGTCTGTTACAAATGGAGAGGAAAGCTTAAACAAGTCCTGCCTTTGACTCAGATTTCTGGCAGTAGCTCTGTTTGGGGTGGCCTGCACCCCAGATCACTCTTGCTCACAAGTTCTTAATAATGGCCAATTAGGTCTATTACAAAATGAATTTTTTTTAATAGACAAAAATTTAACAGACCTATGACTTTAACAGATTACTTACCACACAGGATAAATAAGAGAAACACTACTAGGAGCAAACATTTGCTGCATATAAACAGAAAAAGTTGCTTTGTTTTATACCCTGCATGGGCTGTTGAAGTTTAGAGCAGATAGACAGAAAACATATGTGAATCATCGTGTAGATCATACTTATATTGCCTAATGCTCAGGTTGGCTTGTCTGGCATTAGCTACAACTCGTGGCTTCCTTTCCTATAATGATGGTTTATTTTTAATAAAATTGCATGATTTTAATTTGCATCATCTCAATGAAGCATTTTCCTAGGATACAGTCAAGGGCAAGGAAGGAAACCCCTGTAAAATGCATTTCAAAGGTTCTCCCTCCCTTGTGCAGGTTTGGGTTTTTCTCATTACAAACAAATAAATAAATAAATAAATGTGAGATGTCCACTGATACTTTTTGACAAAAATAAGGCAAGAGACTGAGAAATTATTGCCTGGGTTTTCCAGAGCTGTCACCCTGAGATGTGCTTGTCATGACATAGTGAGAGCTGGCAACAACTACAAGCACAGAAATTCTGGATTCAAAGATGTTTCACGATCACTTAAAAGAGCAACTTTGCCCTTCTCTGTGGTGTTAGTGTTTGAAGAAGTATATGGGACAACTTAAAGAATATGTGGAAAAGTACACAGAAGACAGGGGGCTTCAGCAACTTTGAGGGCACTGGACCCAAATTTCTTCGTAGGCATTTGGGGCACATCACATGAGGATGGTTCTTCTCACCTGTCAGTCCAAACTAAGTCTTTGGTGATAGCAGATGTTCCTCAGCTGCAAATATAAGCCTGGCAAGGGGGCCATATGCACTTCCAGCTACAAGTAAGGAGCCAGATGAAGAAAAGGGCAGGGTCTCCTGTATCACAGACCTCATTTGTGCTGCAGGAATACACTAAGAGGCATCAACCACAAAAGTGTAGCAGAGCAGAGACGGCTGTACATCAGGACACAAAACAGTCATCATTCACAGGCTCACCACAGTCTGATAATACGGATGTGATGGCCTTAGCAGTTACCTGCACTTCTTCCCTTTGTATTCCTAGCTGCAGAAAGCAAAAACATGTAGGGAACTATGCTGCTACAAAGTTTTCACAAAGAGACTGCTGGAACCAGTGTATCAAGGCTCTGATATACACAGACCAGCGACTTAGTCCCAGCATCTTGGTTAGTATTCAGGGTATGTCATGCAACATTTTTGGAGGGACATTTTGAGCCCATTCTCAAAACCAGGCTCATCATATTTACAAAATTCTTGAAATAACTCCTGAACAACTCAAAATATGCTGGACTTCCCGCCTCAGAAGTTGAAATGCCCACCGAGTGTAAAAAGAAAACCCTTGGCAACCTTTCAATGTGTCTTAGAGCTGCTCTGAAAGGCCTAATCTTGAAAATGTTCTGTCTTCAGATATTTTCGCACTAACATAAAAGATGGGAATGGGAAAACATCAACTTTTGCCCAATTCGTCCTACTGTACTGAGACAGGATCAAGTCTTCCTCATGCCAGACTACTGATTAGTTAACATAAATGACCTGGGAATTGCAACCTTCCTCTGAGGGTGATGAGGAGTGATTTTCCATGAGTCATTGGAGGAGATGGAGGTACAGGGATTTGAAGAGATCTTTCTGAGAGATGTTCACCTGTACAATGATGGGGATTCCAGGTTCCGGCATTCAGTGTCTCCTTACCTCTGTTCCTCTCTCAAGTCAGGCTTCAGTGTGTTTTTCCTAATTTTCCTAATTTGTGCCAATGGAAACTGTGAAATCAGTTTGTCTTCTATAGCAAGACCTGGTCCATCACCTTCTTTCTCAAAGACATGGGAAGCAAAAGCAAGTACCTTTAATCTCACAAGCCAAATCAATCCCCATTGCTTCTGCTCCATTCCACATAAGTCAAACCAGCTGTGGCAGGAACAGAAAATGGGCTTTGCATTATGTCCATCTGTTAGGCAAATCATGGTGTAGAAAAACCACATTTGGGATCTTTTTTCTTTTCAGTGCTGTCAGTCAAATAAAACAACATTACAAAAAAATAGTTATGAATAACCATTAGTAGGAGAAGACTTTGAAAACGTTCCTTGTTTATACATTTGCTGGAGGGTCTAAATCCTGGTAGAGCTGAGAAAAAATCCACCGTTTTCATTAAGCTTTCAACTCAGCTTGGGCAAGGGCTCTATAGCACAAGATAATAAATAAATGTCATGCCACGTGTATACACACTTTCTTCCAAGGCTATTTTCAATTTCTCTTTTCAGGCATGTTTTGTGCTGATGGTTCCCTTTGTTGGCTGTATAAGAACAGCTTCAGCACGTCTTTGAAAGCTTTCCCAAACAGAAAGCTCATTCATGTTCTCAACTCTGAGATGAGTAACAGTTTGCAGCTATGTACCTTAGGAGTCATAAAGCAGAGTAAACTGGATTGGAAGAGCTCCTGTGTCCCTTCCCATATTTTTCATGGAAATAGTATGGAGAAACAAGGGGTTTGAAAGCAATGCCAGCAGGGCCCTGGAAAGCCTGAATTTAGCAGCCTCAGCCTAATCTGTTATTTCTGCTACTGCTTCACTTCCCATATCACAAACTAAACCCAGTATTGTATTCGGGACTAGGGACTACCACATGGATTTCACCAGCAGAGCTGGGCTCTCTCAAAGAGAGGGTAGCATAGCAACTTAACACATGGTGGAACTGCTCACCTCACCCACTATATCCTCGCTGGTACGGCAGCTCTCAGGCACATTGCATGACTTTCTACAGCTTCTCACACAGGCTGCTGCCAGCAGACGTGTCCTCCAGCTGGGATCTGGCCTTTGGTCCGTGGGAGAAAGCAGCTTAACAAAGAATCATAGACTCATAGAACGGTTTAGGTTGGAAGGGACTTTTAAAGACCATCTAGTGCCAAGTCTTCTTCAATGAGTAGGGATATCTTTACCCAGATCACATCTGCGTGTTGCCCATGCCCTTGCCTCAGCAGAATCTGAGACTCCTCAATATCTTGCAGCAGATTAGTCTTAAACCAACCAGTTCAAAGCCCTTGAAAATACCTCCCTGCCATGGTCCATGTCAGAGAGAAGCGAACTCAGAGATGACGCAAGCCCAGACATAAGAGACACTGAGTATGCCATTGACGCTGATGATTTTTGGATGCATTTAGCCTGAAATGCAAGCGGAGACAGCCATACTAATGCCAGGCATGGTGGCCATCCCAAAGTGACAGCTTGGTATTTCTTCTGTGTCTTAGGGGAGTGACCTGAGAGAAGTTTATTGGTCATAATTTGCTTTTGTCTTGTCATCTTGAGTGACAAGTTCTTCCCCTTAGAACAATAAACGGCTTTATCCCTTTCCCCCTTTTTAAAATTCTGTCATTGAAATAAAGCACAAGGGAGTGAATTTTATCAGACCATTAATACATAGCATGGGTGGGTGTCTTGGGTGTTACAGATGAATTGTTTGGGGTTGTTTTTGCTATATGTTGTATTACCTTGGGGATGATATTATCAGTTATATTATGATTTATAATGTTATGTAATGTAGATACTATTCTTTGAAAAGGTATATGTTAAAGGGTTTAAGTTGGTTGGAGGGTTTTAATTGTAATAATTGGTTTGTAAGGGAAATAAACGACCTTCAAAGAGGGTCTGTCTATTTGAAAAGAAAAAGTTTTATTAACAAGATTAGAACTAATTAAAGCAGCAAAAGGCAGAGTCCGAGGAACAACTGTAAACCAACTCACAGGTGGAGCTGGATACCCCTATAAGCCCAGGAGCCTTTGTAGAAGGACCCTTGGGGGTCTCTGGGGGCGGTCTTTTAT
>VZTZ01047129.1:0-23387 GCA_013400955.1 Drymodes brunneopygia | reverse complement strand
TTTTTTTGTTAATAACCGGGTTTTTTCACTTTGAGCCAGTGGTATTCATTTCTCTCATTTGCAAAAAGGGATTACTGGAGCCCTTCTCTTTACAGGAAACACTAATTTCAGAGTGTTTTCTCCTAAGTTTGCCTCCAAACTGAGACAGTGGGAGATGGCAGAGGCCACAGTGTAGTCCACCCTGTTGGGCATATACTAACAGATTCAAAGCCCCTAAAGAGACTCCTACAGAGGGTCTACATTCATTAGGTAGCATCAAAAGCAACAGTAAATATTAGGAAATATTGGGAACTGTAGGAAATGGGAACTGCCATTTCAAAGTCACTGAGACATGGTCATGTTACATGATAAATGTTTTCCTACGTATTGGCACAACTCAGTTAAAAAAAAAAAGGAGAAAAGGGGCGAAAATCACCTAGCAGACAGAAACAGAATGCACCAAAACTTAAAAATAATTTTCTTTCCCCCACCAGAGAGCTGCTGATGCTCTGATGGCCTTGTCTAGCTCTTTCCCACTTGCTGAATTATGTGTGAGAAAGCACAAAGAAAACTAGATCTTGGGGATTAAAAAGCACTGGCCACTATTTGTCAGAATGCAGAGCAATTTGGGGTGCCTCAAAGTTTTGTGGTGACCATTCTGAAGCTTCTTGAAGTTGCTCTAAACTCCATGTGATTAATTCCTTCACTTTGCCGTATGTCAGGCTAAGCACTCAGAGATCCTGCAAATACTGGCTCTGTTTCACCTCTTTTTTTTTCTTTTTTTTTCTTTTTTTTTTTTAATACAAACCATAGCAGGGTGGTTTGGTAATTATCTTCAGATGTATCCTTTTTTTTCAGCATGGCTTACTTTAGAACTCCTTGTAGCTGTTTTCATGGCATCTGGTACTGATCTCAAGCAGAGACACAACAACAAATTTGCTGGCGCACAGGTCTGGTGTGGGGTGGTCTGGAATTAGAGATCTTCTACTCAAGTGTTCTTCGGTACTGATTCTGTTCCTGAAAACACCCAGGCTTCCTAATTCCTAGCTTGGAAGGTTTCACCAGAAAAGGAAGGAATAAAAAAAGATATAAAGGGGGGGTTCTTCCTTGGTGGGCTTGAGATAGCTAGGAACCACCTCTACTTGCTTGAGTGCATGATCTTCAGGACAACCACAAATCTCCCATTTGTAGAAACCATCACCTATAAAATGACTGATAGTTACAGGTTTTCCACACTCTGTCTTCACTCCTCTTTTCCCCTCAGGTTTTAGACATCAGACACAGCTATATAAGCAATATAAACAGTTTCAGGCATTCCTCAGTTTGGGGAAATAGAAACCCGGGGAAAATAATTTATGCATTAATAGTATATACTATAGTATATACTGGATATAATAGTATATAGTATATAGTTTCTCTCTACATTTGTAGCTGACCTGTGGAGGTCCATGGTTGCAGACATGTATTTCAAGACTATCTATGTCATTTGTAGGTAGAGGAATTAAACACTCTACTCTCAGTTTGCTAATGTAAGTTTATGAAAACAGTCAGATGACTTGCACTCTGGAATTGCCTCTTTGTCTCTATGAACAATGAAGGGAGATTTCTGTGAGGACTTCAGACTGTAAACTATCCTCTACACACTGAAACTTCATTGTCACTAATGTTACTTTCAGTCCCTGCCCAAGCTCTTCCTGAGATGCACTGCAATTCCAAAAGAAGGTCGAGTAACAAGGAAACACATTGTGCATAAGAGCCCCCTTTGTAAAGTAAGGCTGATAATGCTTTCTTTCTTCACTCCCCTGCTTCCCATATCTAGAGATGCTCTTTTCTTTTTTCAGCTCTTTACACACCATGGCCTCAACCCTCATTCACGTTATCAGCTGTTTTTCTAAGACCACTCCTCCACACAAACAGTAAATGGTGGAAGATACACCTTATAATTCCTATTGACTCTTGGCCTGACTTTTATTCATGTTCAAATCACAAAGCTGATTTGAGCTAACAGTGTCTGGAAACTGAATTTAGTGTCTTCTAAGCTCAAGATGATCAGTGAGGAGCATTTAGGAACATCCTTAACTGTTCCTGTTAAGGAACCAGAAACTTCTTAACACCAATGTAGTATTAAGAAGCAGGCATTCTTTATTCAGCCAGATGGACGACAGGATAGCTCCTCCCAAAAGCTGTGCATGCTGAGTACAGGAAAGTTTCTGTTTATATGCTGTATTTTGCATACATATTCATTGATTGTCCCAGACTAAACATACATATAATAATAATTTACCTAAAATCATTAAAATATTTCCCCTCCCCTTTATGCATGTGTTCTTCTGTTCTGGAGGTCTCAGTGGTGGTCCCTGGTGGTTGTGGACCCCAGTGTTCCAGGTGACCTGGCTGAGTTGGCAGGACACTGAGGCTGGTGAACTTCCTGTTCTCCTTCTTACACAATGGGCATTGAGTAGTTTCCACAAGCCAGTAGTTTTGGAGAACAAGCACTGTGTTAGCTCACTAGATGTAGGCCATTTTTCATCTGGTAACAATCTCATAAAGTTGGAAAGAAGAGGAACAGTTTGGGCCATATGCATGTCATCATAAAGAGATGCTGATAGCACAGCAAGTGGTTTTATTGAAACATTGCGGCAGCAATGCCATAGTATCAGTACTTTTCTGAATATTGCAAAGAACATGTAAGTGAGGAAGAAACTTCTGCAGAAGGTTTTTGCTGAATACCTTTGCTGCCCACCTGTGTTGTAAGACACACATCTCTTCAGTCCTGAGAGAGTGGTTGCATTTCTTGAGCATGAAATATTGTGACAATTAGAAGGAAAGTCAAGTCAGAGTCATAAAAAAGAAGGCTGGAAGGATGAGGAGAAGTGATCAAGGTCTTAATTTTGCCTCAAGGAAGGATCAGTTGTTCCTAAGCCATTCCTGACAGTTGTTTGTTTTATCTGTTATTAAAGATGACAATTGGTTCCAAAATGACAGCCTCCCAGGCACTTGATGCTTAACTGGATTTGACTGTTAGAAATTGCCTCTCAAGCTTAACAGAGCTCTCCCAGGGCTCCATGTAAGACCACAGCTTCATGCCTGGTTCCCTGGTGATATGGAGAAGAGCCTATTCCATATTTATGGTCCTTTTTATATAGTCAGACTGCTGAGGGCAAACCTGGATGATCCCCTCTTGCTGCATATTTCATGTTCATTCTGTTGATCCACCTCAGCTACTGTAATGAGTTCCCATACATTCCTGTGAGGCTTATGCTCACTTACGGGATGGTTAAACTCAGTTCTTTCACTGTCTTATTCCTGGACAGCCTACAACAGCCTATAACACCTATCCCCCCGGTGGCCCCAGTGGGTTTTGTGATTCCTGATCCTTGAAGATTTATTCTCACTTTTCCACTGATGCCCCATAAAAATTGTCCTTGGCACTTGCAACCATCACATGAACAGAAGATCAAACTTTATCATTTCCTTTGTGCTTCCTGCCCAACACTTCTACCATGAACCCATGCTGTTGCTCTGGCTCTTAGCGACATTCACTGAAGACCTGAATGACCCAATGGGTTTTGTAGCTTCACCCATGTAAAATATTTGTATCTTAAAAAAGTCTGAGTTGTCTTCCAGATAGGTTATGAAACCTGCTCAAAGTCTGCTCCACTTGGGAACTCGGTTAAGCTGAGGTGGTCCAAAGCCCTGAGGGTTTGCTGAATGACTGGTGGGCACATCAAGCAAGCATAGAGTTCCTCAGTGTGCTCTCTTTCTCTTTCTACCCGCAAAACTCTGCCTGAAGTGGCCAGAATTGGACCCTCACAAATCAGCATGTTGTATCTATAATTTCATCCCTTGTCCTGTGTCCCTGAGCACTTCCAAATTCCTTAGACAAAATTCCAGCTTGTTTGTCCACAGCCACATCTCTTTCTATAATGGAAGACTGAGTTAGCAAAACATTTCATGCTGGAAAAAGCAGCCAAGCCTTGCTAACAGGTCCCAAAGACAGTAATATGTGATCTGGTTTGAGGCCAACAGCTGCTCCTGCTCCTCCTCTCTGCAGGGGTTCTCAGGAGGAGACATTTCCGACAAATTATAAATTACTTGCTGTAGCTGTCATCTTTTAGAACAGCCACAGAGTATTGTCTCACAGGGAGTGTAATTCCTTTTCTCTCCCATTCCTCTCCTATCAAGAGTTTGGTAGCCTTCTGGTGTCAACCCACACTGCTGGGCAGGAGGCTTCCTTCCAGCTGCCAGACTGCTTATTTACTTCAAAGGCCAGTAGGGAGTGGGAAGCACAGCAAAGACAACATTCCTGCAATTTATTTGCCTTGCAGCCTGGTTGCTGCATTCAGTTTTCCCTGTCAGAGGTACTGGCAGCCCCTTCAAAGACCTCATCTCACAACTGGGCATATAAAATGGCTCCAGAAGAGAAAACAAGAATATATTGTACTCTGGGAAGGTCACCATGATGTCCTTGGTGATGTAGCTTTTAGCCTGCATCTCTCTTTAGCAGGACTTAAAAGCCTGTCCCATCTACCCTTGGTTACAGCTGCACTCCAACTCATCACTGCCTGGGGCAATCTAAGAACAAAGGCCAATGTTCCTATAAAGTGCTGGGAATGGGAAATCCACAGGTTCCTGGTATGAGAAAACAAGTAATGAGACCCAAATGTAAGCCTGGGACAAAAAGACACCACTCAGATAACCCACAGTTTCTGAGGCTCTCCCAGTAAGGTTCCATTTGAATGCAACTCAGTGCATGGCAGTGAAACTACTAGTCACTCTGGTCCTAAAAGAAGACATAATTCAATGAGGGGCTTCTGAAGTCAACACTGATTTCTTACCTGTTCCTGAAAAGTGTTGGAGAACATTTATGGGCATGGAGACATGTTCACATGTGGTTTGGGATCTAACAAAGGCCAAGAACCATTCCCAATGAGCAGTTCATATAAAGTTACCTGCTCAGATTTAAAGGTGTGGCTGCAAGCTCTTCCACATCAGATGACCTCAGAGTCACAGGACCATCTTTTGCACATTGAATTTATTTGCACAGACACAAACACTGAGTTAAGCGCTTGCTATTTGAGGTGCCATGTCATACAGTCCTTCTCAGAAATACATGGAGCTCAAGTGCCCAAGTTTTCCATGAAATGAGTTGTTAACTGGTAAGGACCTCTGTAAGCTTCTCCAGCAGACCTTTGAGTCTTTTGCTAGAAAGAAATTAGACTAAGTTATTTGAAAAAACAAAACGATAAGGAAGAGTTATAGAAGAAGAATACCACAAAATTCTTAGATTGAGATCTTCTTACTTTTGACTCCTCTCTTAGCTTAGTATCAGCACACAAGTTTATGCTATTTATCTTTGCTTTAAGTGCATCATAGTAAAACTGGTGTATTCCTTCTCACTTGTATTAATGCATCTGTTTAGTAGTGATTTGGTGATTAAAAATACCCCCAAGTCCCTGAAACATTGCTCTTCTGACACCGACCTTCTTGCCATTTTGCTCTGGTTGGTGGTTTCTCTCCTGAAGAGCACAAACTGCATCAATGGCTGGGATTTTCTAGCTTATCCCTACCTTTTCATAGGATTATTGGTCAAATCCCAGTGACCGCAATATAAATGCCTGAGACTTGACTGAATGCTTGACACCATGCTTGACAAGGCACAGGCACATAATCAAGTGACAGCCTTTAACCTTGAGAGGTTTTACAAAGCAGCATTGAAGTTAGTGGAGGGTACATTGGAGAGACTAACTGCATAACACCTTTTTCACTTGTGTTACCCATCAGTTCAAGACAACTCTTCTGAGGACATCTGCCGTGGGAGATGGTGCGTGTGTTCATGTGTGGGCATGCATGCCAACTGTTTTATAACTATATGCTCATATGTGAGATTCATGTCTTCAAAGCTCACCTGGACGCTTGAGCCTCACCAGGCTTCCACTGTCACTCAGCCTCTTTTCCCTCCACTCATCTTCCTGCCAAAATCTGGGCACTTGATGATTGCCAAGCACGTGATAAAAATACCTGCCTGCCAGAAAGGCACATGCATGGAATCTGCTGCTGCTGCAGCTTCTCCATGGAAGCTGGCATACTTCAGAGCTTGGAAGGGGTTCCCAGCTCCTCGCTGCCCTTCCACTGTTAACTACTTCCTCTGCACTCAAGCTTTGCACTGCCTTCCATGGCCATAGCACTTTCTCACCACTTTCAGACTCCTGTTTAACCTCAGGCAGAGCCCCCTTCTCCACACCCCATAAAGAGCACTTCTTGAGCTCTTCTATCTGTGTCCCTCTCCCTTGCTCATTTTCATGGCTCCACAGAAGTCTCCATGCCCTGCAGTGAGGAAACATGTTGAGCTGCAATAACACAAGAGATTAGGGAAACCCACAATTACAAAGAAATAATTTCAGGACACTGAGTACCAGAGGGAGGCACTGGGATGATGGCACTGAAGACCTAAACTGCTCAAATCTAATAAAATAAAATGAAAGCTTTGGTTCAAGAAGTCCAGTTTCTCTGAGCCTCATTTTCCCATGGTTATATTTCCTTTCCCTACCCTTGCTATCTGTCAGGACAACAATCTTGGTCAAGATTACAACCATGTAGGTCTCAGCCTACATGCCTTGTGTTTAACACCATGACATTCTGACCTTGCAGGCTTCATTGCAGCAAAAATAATGTCACTCTAGTCAGACAGAAGCACCTTTACACAAATCTCCTTTGGTATGGACTTCTCACATCTCTACCATGTGATTAACTCCTTTGAGTCAGAGTATTGGGATACCATAGCACAAAGGCAAATGAGCAAAGCAGCAAATACTCCTTTTCCTCTAGGAAAGTGGAGGTGTTTAGCAGCAGTCAGTGTGTCTGTTTTGAGATAAATTTAGGAGAAGACACTCTGCAATGAGTAGCGCCCTCTAAAGGGTTTCAACAATTCCCCTCCACAAACGTAAGAGGAATACTATTAGAGGAAGGTGAAAAAAACCCAAAACCAACAGTTTATTAACAACAGAATGCTCACAGAACTCTCATCCCGCCCCACACACACAGAGGAACAAAGACACAAAAACGCCTGGAGAATGGGGCAAATGTTGAAGAAATACCCCTTCCTGGCACGTGGTGTGAGATGGTGCCAGTTTTCACACTGAGGAAAGTGGAGCTTCCATGAAAGGGTTCCAGCAGTATGCAAAAAAACTGGTGGCTCTCTGGCATCGACCTCCTCTCCATAGCAGGACAAAGCAGCTGAGCTGGAGTCTTTTTGTGTGCTTTCTCTCGCTGGCTCAGCTTCCTGAGGTTTGGGGCTGGAACGGGGCGGCCAGCCATGGACCAGCAGCTGTTCAGTTCACCTTAAAGGCAGCTGAAAGATTGCTGCTGCAGCTTCTCCAAGGCCAGGGAAGAAAAAAGCTTCTTGCCTGGGCCAACAAAACCAAGCTAGCCAAGCAAAACCAAACTGCAGAGCATCACGGAACACCTGGGTAGTGAGGCTTTGAAAAAGCCTGCCAAACAGCCCAAAGCTCCCCCTCCCCGGCCCCAATCACACACCCAGTCCTGGGCCTTAAATGTACAGCAACCATTTTTGGGCATAAAGCAGATGATCATGAAATAGACCGTCTTCATAAATCACTCCAAGACAGTCAGGAAGAAATCCCCTTTTCTTTCAGTGGCCAAGAGTTAATCCTGGACAAGAGGAGTGAAGCTGCAATTCCTGAACATGACTCACCTGCTGCATGCCCAATTCTGCTGAGCATCCCTCCAGCACACTGGCACAATCACACCCTCCCCTAAACTTTTGGGGGTTGGTTTTTTTTCACTGGTTCCAAGTCAAAAAGAGCTGAGAAACAGCTCCTTCAGTGTTTTTTAAGGAGCAGGAGTAAGATATGTAAAACGTTTTGCAGTAGGGCGTCTTACCTCAGACCAATTCATTATTGTCCACCCACCCTGCTGGACCCTGGCAGCAAGTCACCGGTGGAGGCCCCAGATCCATTGTCTCTCTAGAACTGATCAAACGGTGAAATTAGGAACAGCGTAAACTTTCCTGGATGCGATTACAGCCCAGCCAGAACATGTTACAATGAGAGATCCTCCTTTTCATCCCCCTCTGGGTAGGGTTCATTCTGACTCCTCTCCTGCTGTGCCCAGCATCCAAAGCTCATGAGAGCCACAGTAGGGATGATTTTGGAGGAGTACACAGTGCACATCCAGCCCAAAAGCCTGAAGTAAACTGATGGTGTATAGGACTCACCCTCTGCAGCAGCTGTCCTTTCACAGAAACAAATGTGCATCAAATTAAATGTCCAGATACTAAACTCTAAATAAGGTTTAAAGGTGAGGTGAGAGCAAAAAGCTTTCAGAAAAATTTACAGCAGAATAATTCTACTAAGACAGATAAACAGAAGCACACACTGCTTCTGTCTCATGGTATCTCACTTCTGTTGGTTTGTTCTGGGTGCCAGTCAGAGGATGCCAGGCACTGGCCCTCTGTGGCTGCCCTTAGACAGTAACTGGGTGGAAAGGGATGACTCCCTGGGCTGGGTTTAGGGCTCCTGAGTCTCCAGATGGGATTTTCTTGGCAGAAAAACCCACTTTGCATAGGTCCTTTCCTCTTGAAAGCTGAAGACTATGTGTCTGGGGCTTGATAAGTTTTTTTGGTGTGGTGCAGGCTGCAGTAGGGGTTAGACTAATGGTTACCGACAGAAACATAGAAAAACCACACATCAGCTGAGACACAACTTTCAAGAAGGAAAAGAGACTTTTCTGCCATAGAGGGAACCCTCCAAAAGAAAATGCCACCGATGTCTGATACAGTTACTTTCAGTCCATGGCGTGTTTCAGGGGCAAGAGAGGCAGCCAGCCTGTGAGGTTATGTGTGGAGTGGCATCCCAAGCACTCACCAGCTCTGGAGAGGAGCCATGGGGATGCTGAGCTTCCCGAGGAGCTCCTGCTGTGCCCTCACAGAGGCACAATTGTCCTGCAGTGAGTGTTGACTGTGCCTGTTCTCCTTATGCCCATGGTAGGGAATGCCTTAGGCACATAGGGCTAGGATAGAGCTCCTAAACCCCATCTGCTGCTACCTTAGCAAGCACATGTTATATTCCACAAAAGAATTTTGGCCTTCCCAGCTAGAAACTGACTTTATTACCCTCTCTGCCCTCTTCTCCTGTTGAACAACCCTGGCTCTGTTCTCACTGTGACTGCATGGAACTTTTCACTTTCTTTTCCTGCCTCACTGGCTTAGGTGAAAGGCTCAACATGTCAGCCATGCACTGGAGTTGTCATGGCTTCTTGTAAGCACTTCATATATTGTGAGGAGTGACTCCCACAAAGGCTTAAGATCCATGAAAGCATTTTCCAGCACAGCCTTGTTGCTTCCAATTACCCTGACATATGGCCAACAGAGAAAAGAAAATCCATGTCTCCCATCCAGAGGCTCACCACAAACTTTTCCCCCCAGCACCCTTGTCCATCATCCTCCTCACAGATGAGTCACATCTTCCCCATCCGCCTGCTTTGATGAGCAGCCGGAAACTCATGTGTAAGGAGGAAATACACTTTCCATCTGAACACTGTTCAGATGGTAAGGGCAGGCAACAGTGTGGGATGTGGCATCAATCACAGCAGTGCCTTGCCTGGAGGAAGGGGGTATCCTGGAAATGGCAGCTGATGTTGATTATCTGGAGACGTTTTTCTTTTTTATTTGGATGCCTCCATGCCTCCTGTTATAATGGGGTCCACTAATTCATCCTCAGCATGGGTTTTGTGTTTGTTCTCTCTAGAGAACCATCCCAGGGATGGGTTAGTGATCCAGCACAGGGAGATACAGAGCTTTTCCTCGTCTTTGTTTTTCCACAGGTGATTTCAGGGCAGCCAATGTACTTCTACCACCTGAGTAACATGGAGAATTCCTCAGAGACTGAACACACCAGGACAAAGTATTATCAAACCCAGTGTTTCTAAATAAATAAAATGGAAGGATAAGAAGATTGACAGGCAGGTGAAAAATAAAATTAGAGGAGGTCTCCCAAATGCCTTGCAGTGGAAAAAAAATCTCATATGATGGCAGATCCCATAATGATATAAATCACTTTATGGATGGTCAGCTTTAAAATGCAACTCAAATACCTGTGTGTCCTTCTTTCTACTGCCAGCTTTCACCCTGAAGGACATTTAAAAACTTTGCAAAACCATGCACAGATGTCGACGATGGTACCACCTAATAAAGGAAGCATGACATTGCCTAGCACCAAGCAGTGCAGCTATCCAGCTGTCTGGAGCAAGGAACAAAAGTGTTTTATGCCTCTTTGAAATTATGCTCTCAGAATGTAATGAGCAGCATCAGTCTGGGGGATTGCATTTTACTGGGCAGCAAAGTGTGCAATGAATGCCAATTTCTGAATGTCAACCTCATCTCCTAATCATAGAATGTTAAGGGGTTAAGAATGGACCTTAAACACCATCTAGTCCCAAACCCCCGTGCCATGGGCAGGGGCACCTTCCACTAGACCAAGTTACTCAAGGCCTTATCCAACCTGGCTTTGAACAATTCCAGGGTTGGGGCAGCCCCAGCTTCTCTGGGCAACCTCTGCCAGGGCCTCACCACCTTCACAGTAAGGAATTTCTTCCTAACACCTAATCTAAATTTCCCCTATTAGAGTTTGAATCCATATCCCCTTGTCCTGTCACCACAGGTCGTGATGAACCTCCTGGCTTCCTTCAGATACTGGAAGGTGCTATAAGGTTGCCCCACAACCTTCTCTTCTCCAGGCTGAACAGCCCCAGTTCTCACAGCCTGTCTCCATAGGGGAGGTGCTCCAGTCCCCTTAACAACTTTGGGATCTCCGCTGGACTTGCTCCAGAACTTCTTTGTCCCTCTCTGTGTTAGGGGCAACAGAACTGGATGCAGTATACTAGGTAAGATCTGACAAGAGCAGAGTAGAGGTGGAGGATCACCTCCCTCGACCTGCTGGTTGTGCTTTGTTGGATGCAGCCCAGGATTTTGTTGGCTTTCTGGGCTGGGAGCACTCACTGCCAGCTCATGGTGAGTTTTTCATCAACCATCACCCACAAGTGCGTCCCCACAGGGCTGCTTTCTATCATTTCTCTGCCCCACCTGTAGGTGTGCCTGGGACTGACATGACCCAGGCACAGGACCTTGCACTTGGCTTAGTTGAACTTCTTAAGGTTCACACAGACCTAGCTTCCAGCCTGTCTAGGTCACTCTGGATACCATCCATTCCCTCCAGTGTGTCACTGCACCACACAACTCAGTGTGGTCAGTGAACCTGCTGAGGGTGCCTAGGTCCCCCTGTCCATGTTACCAACAAATCTGTTGAACAGTATCACCCCAGCACCAGTGATGAGGGACCTCTCTTGACACTGGTCTCCACGTGGAAAATGAGCCGTTGATCACAACTCTGCAGTGAGTGGCCATCCAGCCAGTTCTTTATCCACCAAGTGGTCTATCCATCAAATCCATCTCTCCAATTTGGAGACAAGGCTGTTGTGTTGAACAGTGGAAAATGTTTTGCAGAAATACAGGCAGACAATACCGGTGGCTCTGCACCTATCCAAAAACTCTTTAGCCCCATCATAGAAGGTCACCAAATTTGTCACACATTATTTCCTAACTTCCTAATGATTTCCTAATGCCATACACTGAATATGCTTTTACCTGGCAAAAGATATTTGTAAGCAACATAAGAAAAAGTTCTGGCCCAACGCCAGCACATCCACCTAAATTTACTCAATTTCACCTGTGAGATGAGGATTAGGAGAAAGCAAAGCAGGATCAAACTTGAAAGAATATAAAGGAAGTTTATTAACAAACCTAAAAAGGAAAAACCAAGAATCAACAGAATAAACCTTCAGAACACCTCTTCTCCCCCCACCTCTTCTTCTCTACCCACTAACAGTGTAGAGAGGCAACACTTAGGACTTTCAGTCAGTTTACTACTTCTAAAATAGTCTTTCTACAGTTCACTTAGGGAAAGGATTTTCTCCTGCTTTACCATGAAGATTCTTTCACAAGAGAACAGTTCTCTCGTGGCTCCAAGCCACAAAGCAGCAGCCGCCCAGGAGGAAAATCTGCTTGCAATGTGAAAAGTTCCTCCCACACTTCAATAGTCTTGCCACAACTATCTTTTGGTGGGCCATTGAAGTCTATGGGGTACACTTTTCAGGATGAACTGTTCTACTGTAGCAGAAATAATTTTTTCTTCTATCTCTGGCAGCATAGGTTTTCTTCCTCCATCCCTGGGGAAAGGGATTGGATCACAACTTCTTCTCTGTCTCTGTTTAAGCTTCTCATCAAGTCGCAGCTACTTCAGTATCTCCTTGCTTTTACACAGGTGCCTTGGCTCACTAGTTGTAGTTAGAACACTATCATCCCCCCATACATCTCATGTGTTACAGGGAATATTTTAGCTTAGTCCCTCACCATGGCCTCACAAAACAAGTTTCAGCCTCAATGCTGAGGCATCTCCTCATTCCCTTCCCTCTGGGCTTCAATCTCTTTCTTCTTCACTGACCTTGGAGTCTCCATGCCGTATTCTTTAGGTGTCTTCACTCTTCTCTGTCTCTTGTTTGAGAAGGGATTGATTTCTGTAGGTTTCATCTGTGCACTGAAAGGGTTAATCTTTCTCTCGGGCCTTGGAAGACCGTCACATGGTCTCTGCTGGCAGCAGCCTCATTTTTGAAGTGTAGGATTTCAGTGGCTCTGCCCCGTGGCCTGGTCTGGCCTGCTGGGTCTGGCCCATCCCAGTCCGAGGTGGCAGATCAGGGCTCCCTCGGCTTGGCTCTGCCCAGGGCCAAGTGGAGCTGACCCAGCCTGCTGGCCATGCTTGCCATGCAGAGCCGTGGGTCAGCTTGGCGCCCTCCATTCCCAGCCAGCTGCGCTGTGCCTTCAGGCTCCCCTCCCCAATCACGGCTGGATGGTCAGACTGCAAAGGCGGGGAGGGGGCTCAGCCATAGCAGAGAGACAAGGGGAACGAATTCTCCTCTCTCGCCACAAGCAGGAAGTAAAAGAGGAAGTATCACAGCTCTTTCTCATTTTTATATGGGTCCTGAAGGTGGAAACTGTAATATCTTTTCACTGGGCAGGTCACTTCCGAGCCTGATCTTTTTCCTTCTTTACCGGAAACCTCAATTAAGGTAAATGCAGAACAGGCCCTTAGGGGTATTATCAGGGTGGCTGGAAAATGTGAGTCACCCCTGTAGTTCAAATGAGAAGGGAATGAGAAGTTCAAATGAGGTTGATATGAGGAATGGCGTGCTCCAAACCTGTCCCCTAGTGCACCTCAAAGCTCAGCCAAAAGCCCTGCCTGATCAGTGGGTACCCTAAAAGCATTCTGTTCTCCAGACACAGTCATAGAATCACAAAATGGTTTGGGTTGAAAGGGATCCTAAACATCATCCAGTACGAACCTCCTGCCATAGGCAGGGATGCCTTCCACTAGACCAGGTTGCTCCAAGCCCTGTCCAAAATTACCTCAAATACTTCTACGGATGAGACACTCACATCATCTCAACTTCTCAACATGGCACAGTGATATTGAGCCATACTGTGATGTCTGTGCTTACATGTTCCCTCATGCTGAGGCATGGACCCGTATGCTTTAGCGTTCCCATGAGAAGGAACCATCTTTGGGTCTCTCTCACCTATGTGTGATGTCCTCCTGAAGGACAAAAGCAACCTTTCCACCAGCCATGACTGTGGGATACAGACTTCAAAGGTTTCCAACCTTGCCAATCCTGAGATTGCAGGAGGCGAGAAGAAGAAGGGATTTTGAATTAATAGATGCTGAAAGGCTTATGCAGGAGCACCAGCAACAGAGGCAGGGAAGGGTATAGGAATGGTTTTTACTAAATGTATCTAGCTATTAAGGGACTTTTTCCCACCTAAAATTAAATTTTGCATAAATTTCTCCTTGTTAGTATTCCCTATGATAATTTTTTCATGGAGAGTTTATCTGATGATTGTTCAAATTTTCCATTCATTCTGCTCAAGTGACTATTTCTCTGTACTTTATGGAACACCATGAGAAAATCCAGCGATAGCTACCCTGGATTTTGGGAACAACAACC
Source organism: Drymodes brunneopygia (assembly GCA_013400955.1). Classification (NCBI taxonomy): domain Eukaryota; kingdom Metazoa; phylum Chordata; class Aves; order Passeriformes; family Petroicidae; genus Drymodes; species Drymodes brunneopygia. Next base: position 9,335 of record VZTZ01047129.1, on the reverse strand, counting down.
ACCTGCTCTGCAGGAAACTGACAAGGGTCCCCTTAGAAGCTGGTAAAGCAGTATTACCTGCTTCCCTGCCCTTCCTGGGTTTTGTGTGATCATTTGCTCTAGGGCTGATATCTGTCAGTCTTCAGTTTGAGGAATATAGTCTTCTGTGGAGTTGAGAAATCATGGAAGTTCATTAAAAGAGTCAAATTCTCATCAAAAAAAGGTTGAGTTTGAGGAAAGATTTTGTACACAGTGGAATTTTATGATCAAAGGCACTTCAAAATGTTCTGGGTTTCATATTTTCATGTGGAACAGTGCAGAAGAGTCCCTGGAACACCTTCACCATCAAGGAGCTGTTCCAGAGCTCCAGAAATGTGCAACCCCAAAAGACTGGAAAATTTTGGAGCTACATGACTCCACAGCTCCTGCTTTGAAAGGTTAAAAGGAGCCTGGCAAATGAGCTGCAGAGAATCCAGCAACATGTAGACACGCAAGGAATGCAGGGACTTCTGAGGAGAAAAGAAGCTTAAGTACAGGGGCACCTCTGGCCTTGGCTCCACAGCAGTTGATTTGCCCAAGATGTGAGATCCTAGAAGAGGAAGACCCTTCTTCCAACCCACCAGGTGAAAAATGAAGCAGGATGAGCTAGTGACATGCCAGTTTTCCATCAATCCCTTAATGAAATCCAACTGTCTCCATGGTTCATTTAGATTTCAGCTGTGGGATCTATGGAGGTATAGTCATGGTCGAAGGTGTGTATAAAACTGAGGAAAAACTCACAACTAACAATCCCCTGTAAGCAGCAGAAAAAAAAATCTGGGATTTTAAAGGGAAATAATTAGTGCTGGACCCAACCCAAGTAACTTATTTAAAATCCTCTGTATCTTAGGGGCCTTTGTCTGAAACATGTACAGTTTTTTTTTCTTTCTGTTGTTTTAACCAGACTGAAGCCTACAAGAAAAAAGATTTGAGACACTAAAAACTGTGGCTAATTTCTGCCTGGATTTGTTTCAACTCTGTCTCTTAATGCTAACCAGGAAAATGAAAAATAATTAATAACACTCAAAATTCTCCATGCTAAGTGTGAAGTGCCATTGTTTCCCTCGCATTCCTGGTCCTGATTCTGCAGAGCCCCAACCCCACAAAGCAATCAAACACATGTATAACACTGACAGCCTGATTAGCAGCTTTGGTTCCAAGGAGATCAAGGCTGGTATTTCGTCCAAGAAACAGTGCTGGGCCATTAGCTGACAAACTGTATGGACATCTTGAACAGGTTCTTGCCTTATTTTTGAGTATGACCATTTGTGACTTGATCTTTTGTGTGGGATTCCATGTTTTCATAGCTGGCCATGATAATCCAGCCCTGAAGCTTTAGATGAGTTTCCAGAATAGTTTCAAGGACAATATTGGTTGATGCAGAAAGAGTGTGGTGTTTTCTGCAAAGGGTCTCTTCAGCTGTGTCCATATGTGTAAATCAAAAAGCACATGGGATTATTTCCAGACATGAGAGCTCCCTTCTCCAGATGGTTTGATTTTTAGGATGCTCTTGGCACCATTCAGGTCTGGACAATCAGACTGTTCTATGCATACCTCCCAGGCACAGCTCAGAAGGCAGCACAAGTTGACAACTCCAAACAGGCAGTTTGGAAGAAGCAACTTAGTTTTGGATAGCAAGAAGGGACAACAATGTGGACACAACCCTCCCTTGCTGTTTGGCCTCAGGAGATCAGCACTGGGCACATTTAATTTACTGGTATAGACCCAGTGACTAAATCCCTCTCTTAACCTTTCTGTTACCCAGTGGTAATGTATCATGTGCCAGAGATGTTTATAAACCTTCTCCCATCTGGAAATTATTATCTCAAAATGAAGTTTATTTGAAAAAATTGTATTAAGTGATTGCATGTTATTTTTGCCTCGGCTAGAAAGCAGACTGTTGTACCATTGCTGAGAGCCTCTCTTTGGTCCAAATTTGTTTTAATTTTTTATCTAGACTATCAGCATCAGGGTATGGCAGCTAATTTGGCTGCGCTGCTAAAGTTGTCTGGTGATTGGACATAATTTATTAGGAGTTTGACAATTTATTTAGGTTTACTTGTTACTGTTTCTCCTCTCCATCTTCTGTTAGGGCCTGTGTATTACCCATCTAAATTGTCTCTTTATTTACTTTTTACATTTTGCAGTGAAGATTTGAAACACATATTAAAATCCAGAAAAAGAACAAGACTGCTAAAAAAACACCACAGATAAGTTGTCAAAATAGTGTCACTTGTGTTGTGTACTGGGAAAAAGCTGGACTGGACAGTTCTGGGGCTGATTCTTCTCCCAGTGATAGTTAAGTGAGGAAAAAAACCCCAGGGAGACCTAAACTAAAACAATGATCTTCAGCAAATGCATAGATTTGCAGACAAGAGGTTGACTTCTACAATGGTGCAATCTTACTGCAGATCTCCATGACACTGCTTGATAACTCATGATTGAAAAAGAGCCTTCATTTTGAAGGGAAAAATAACAACTGGGTTTAAATATGTTAACTAGTGGGGAGTCCAATCATTTCCAGCATTTGTGTTCAGTCCTGGTTCCTTGCCTTACACACACTGCCTCTGCAGCATTGCCCTTTCCAACCCATCTGCACCACCAAATCCTTGTCTGGGAACCTCTTTTCCTCTAATCTTGACAAATGCCATCCCATCCCACTGACATTCATCCTGAGTGAGTGTATCTTTGATCAAGTCTCTTCCTCCTCAAACAGCTCTCCTCAGACTCCCCCATCTGGGCCACATCCCGTGTGAGCTGCTTCTCCTTGCCTTCATCAGGCCTTCCCTCATGCCAGGTTTTGCATCTGCTGTTCCAGGTTTCTCAGACGTGTGCTCTCTCTTGGCCAGAGCCTGGATTCATCGAGGCACATGAGAAAATGAAGTTCAGGAGAGCATGCTACTCAACCTGGAGCTGGTGTGTCCTTCCACAACCCTCCTGGGCTGCACATCAAAAAGATAAAAGGGAGAGCTTTTGGGGCCCATGATGAAAGGGGCACCTTAAGTGACTGTGAGGTCCAAGACATGAAAAAGATGTGAAGTGATTGACCTACCAGTAGTTAGCAGTAGTTTTAAACCATAATATACTTCTTTTCTGTGTACCATTTTTCTCCACTACTAATCTGGTCAGTATGGTTGTTTTGTAGCAGAACATTTTTATTCTCCAAATTCTGGAAAATCCAGAAATATTTTTTTCCCGTACATGTTACAAATTTCCCCCTGGGATCATGTCACAGACCAGATGCACTTGTGTGCTTCCCTCTGACCAGGAACCATGTCTCTCTGTTATATTTGTGCCATGATAGGCACAGTGGACAACTTCTGCCATATAAAAGCAAACTAGAACCATTTGCTTTTATATCCCATGGCCATACTTCCATATGTTCCACAGTGATTCCTTAACTCTTTAGTTAAATGCCTTTAACAAGCAGGATGAATGTCAGCCAGCTCCTACATTTTGTAAACTTTCAAGGTTTCCAAGCCTATCCTTATCAGCTTAATTTTTCTCTTTATTTCACTTTCTAATGACGTATTTAGAAAGGAATTCCATATTCTGGCAGGTTGAGAGGCATTTATTAATTACATCCTGCTCTTTGTTTATTAATGAGATTGGGTTCTCATTTTCCCCTGTTACAATTGTGGAGGGCTTTTGTTCCCCTTTAGCCCTAGCACTCTTAACATTAGCTCATAAACATTTCCTTTCTTATGCCCAGAGATTTTCAGTAAAAGTTTAATTGACCAGTGGTTCATCTCAGGTAGGGAACTGACTCATAGTGCTCTCTACAGCTGTCAGCAAATCAGGAATAGCTAATATGCTCGCTGGGCCCAAGCCCAGGACAGCTTGAGACACAGAGAAAAGAAAATCAAGACTGGATTTCTCCAGTATATTTGCATAACTTCTGGCATGGTGTAGGTCAGAGCTGCCCCAAAGTTTCCAGGTGTTACCTCAATAATAATAAATAATAGTTATCATTAGTAATTAGCAATTATTATTAATAGCACAGAGTAACAAGAAATAATAACAAATAATATTAATTATTTAATGATGTGTGGGAGGTGATGTTTGAAAAAGATGAAGAATTATTTCCACAAAAACACGCTCTAGATGCTTCCATTTTCCAAGGGTTCAAATGACCCATTTTCCACATGGCACTGCAAATTCTTCTAATGAAAATCTCACTAGTATTTGAGAAATGAGTTCTCTGGTTTCAAATAAATAAACAAACGAATAAATAAATAAATAAAGAAGAAATTGTTAGTGGAGATGTCAGAACAAGGTAGCATCTTTGGGATGATGGGCACTGAAGGAGTTCTTGTGTGAATGCTGCAGATGAAAAGGGCCAGCATTGCCCCAGATCAGGAGTTTCTTTGGTGATCAGTAACCACAAGAGAACAAACTACTCTGCCCAGAAGACTTCGGGAGAGAGGACCAGCCACAAGCTGACAATGAAGCCATTCCTTAAGACATCAGCAACTCATTCAAACATAACGTGGAGTCACAGAATGCTTTCAGTTGGAACGGACCTTTTAAAAGTCATCTAGTCCCAAACCCCCCTGTCCACTAGATCAGATTGCTCTAAGACCCATTCTACCTGACCTTGAACACTTCCAGGGATGGGACAGCCACAGCTTCTCTGGGCAACCTGTGCCAGGGCCTCACCACCCTCACAGCCAAGAATTTCTTCCCAATACCCTATCTAACCCTGCCCTCTGTCAGTGGGAGGCCCTTCCCCTTTGTCCTGTCCCTCCAGCCCCTTGTCTCTCCATCTCTTAGAGCCCCTTTAGGCACTGGAAGGGGCTCCAAGGTCTTCCCAGAGCCTTCTCATCTCCAGGTGAACACCCCCAGCTCTCCCAGACTGTTTTCAGAGCAGAGGGACTCCAGCTCTTGAAGCATCACCATGGACTCCTCTGGACTTGCTCCAAAATTCCACATCCTTCATATTTTTGGAGCCCCAGAGCTGGACAATTATGCCCTGTGTTAGTTGCCATGGGGCAACAACATCCCTTAGCTTACAATTCCACCTGTTCCAAAGTGCTTTGCTGATGTCAAAGATGTTTTATCTTCATGTGGCATGAAATCAGGTGTGCCCTTGACATGGGCTCATCAGTGGGGTGGGATGGAGCTGTGCTTCCCTGCAGAAGGGTACAAAGCCTCAGCTTGATGCAACTCTCCATGCTCCTCACCAACAGGGGGACAATTTAGAAGTCAGAGCCAGAGCTCATGGTGGGGCATCTGCCTTAAGGTTGGCTCTGTACCCCTTCAAAAAGAGCTGAGTAAATGTGATCTTGTAGGTTATTGGGATGCTAGCAGAGAGCTGGCCTAGAGTTTTGGGGTCACAGAGTGAGAACAGAGATCTCTCTCCATTACAGAGAACAGGTGAATCTGTAATCTGCCTTTACCAGTTTTCCCACTTGGTCCTTCTTGTCCTTCTGGCCCTCTCCACATCTTGCTCATTGTGCTTCAGACACAGAGGACAAGCTCCCACACCAGGTTCCTCCACTGACAGATTCAGCTGGCCCAAGAAAGCTCCTTGTGCAGCCCAAAACATGCCCTCAGTGCATCACAGGAACTTGGAGACTGTCCTGCACATCAGAGGAGACACAGCTCTTCTGCCTGCTTTTTTTTTCTTCCTAGGCTGCAAGATTCCTCCTTTAGACTACCTCTTTGATTTACTGCACCTTTGCACTTATGAGCCCCTGGAAAGTATTTCTGTCCCATTAATTTCAACTTGGAAGTTTCAGTGCTTCCCAGAAGAAAAATAAATCACTCAGGATGGGAAGACATGCCCCACAAGCCCCCTCCCTTTTCTGGGTCTCCCCTCTCTTGACTTCCACTTTCTTTTCCCTCCTACTGTTCCCTTCCCCCTGTTCCAAGAGGGAAGAGGGTGATAAATGTGCCACACAAGGTATGAAGTTCACAAACCAAGAGTAGCAAGGTAATCCTCTCTGTCTAAACATTGTTTTGCTGAGCATCTAAATAAAGCTCTCTGCATTTAGGACATTTCTTATTGCCAGAGATGAAGACTGGTCCCAGAAAGAGCACAACTAGCTGGAGGGATCTAATCTTTGCAGGGATCTGTGTCCACTTCTGAAATACTTGTCCCCAGAAGTTTGAAACACTTAAAATAGTAAGTATTCAGCTGAAACTCTGTTTCCTTTAAGGTCTGCCTCCTACTATCCAATTTAAACCCAGAGGAGGAAAGAAAGCTAAGTCTCTGTGTATAAACCAGAAAGAACTTTGAATGTTCAAAATATACCCCAAAATGAGGTTTAAACCAAATGAGGTTAGATGTCGGTGACAAAAAATTGATATATTTTATTTAATAGTAAAAGAGGCAAAAAGAAAGATAAAAGAAGGAAAGAAAGAAAGAGAGAAAGAAATGTGCGTGGGGGGTGGGGGGATATGGAGAGAGTGACAGGGTGGAAGCCTGTCACCCATCCAAGGGTTCCAATGATGTCTCGTTGCTCCCCTCCATCTGGTCTTCTAGGTGGTGAGCGTCCCCTGTCACGCTGCCACACACCCTGCTGTGCCACGCCACCACACACTGCCACACAGCAAAGAGTGTAGAGTCCCGTGAGTTAAATACACACTTTGGGCAGGTGGGAATGCCCATGTGCTCCTCTTGCAGAGGCCATTTTGACACTGTCCCTTGCAACACTGAGGGTCTGTTGCATCATCTCTGGTGCTCTGGTGCAGGGCCTGGGACTCCTTTGGGGGGCCCTTTGATGGGCTGTGTCACCCCCTTCTGCTGTGGATAAACTTTCCCCCGGGAGAAGGGCCCCTCAGCTGAGCTGGTCTGCACATGGGAGAATGGGCGTTCACTGCCTCTATTCCAACACACACCCAAAGCCTCTCTCCCCCCAGCCTTTGGTGCATGGGTCTGTGCCAGTCTGATAGCCCTGGGGCTGTCGTCTGCTCCCCAAAGGTGCTAAACTTGTGCTCTGTGAAGGTCCCCAGCTCCTGAGTTTGTTACTTTATCTTATCTTCATCATCAAGCGGGTGTAGGGCCTCTCAGAGCCCCATTCAGGGTGTGGTGGTCTTGTCTGCAGCTTTTGTAATACAGTTCTGAAAGTCCTTCATGAAAATGTTTATGTCATAAACTATAATATTTCAGTCTCTGACACTTCCCAGATGTGACTCTTCCAACCCAATGGTCTCAAGACTCTCACCATGAAGTATAGCTTCTCTCACTCTCCCAGGTTTCCTCCTAGCTTGTAATCATCCTCCTTGCAAGGAAACAACCTACAGTAGCACTCACTGGACTTCCTGAACAGATGACATACCCCAGATCAAGTCTTTTCCCATTTTATCAGACATTGGGAGACAGTAATGAAATGTATGTACTCTTTTTTTATGGTAAATCTCATGCACCTGTCCCAGTCTTCCAAGAACATCAACTGCCAGGTTGGACAGGGCTTGAAGCAACCTGGTCTAGTGGAAAGTTCCCTGCCCATGGCAGGGGGTTGAGATTATTTGAGATTTAAGGTCCCTCTTAACCCAAGCTATGCTATGATTCTATGATTCCATGCTGAAATCCTGCTGTGTAAGTTAAACTACTGATATCTTCTGCCAGGATAACTCCTGCTCTGCACTGGAGCCATTACTCCTTTGTTTTAGGCTAATCAACAAAGACTCAACAATTAGGATTTTATAATATCCTCACCACGTGGACAAGTCATTCAGATTTCTTCCAGTGATGAGCACCTTATGGACAAATTAGGTACACTTGGCACTAAAGGAAGTGTTTCAAAATCTATGAAGTGTTTGTCTAATCAAGATCTGTTGTAAAAAACTGAATTTATTTAAAAGATAGCCTCAGTCCCCAAATTCAAACCTGGGTTAAAGTTTTCTATGATTTGTTTCTACTCCATTCAGTACAGGAAATACAGTGAGGGAACCACCTGTGAGTTCATTTTACCATTTATTATATAAACTTCCCCTCAAGAATTTAAATCTATACGGTCATTCAGTCTATCATCTATCTGCCCCTGACAGATTCCTTCACTTGTTGATTTTTCAAACAGTTTTGACAGGAAACGGAAGGTCTCCAAAGATATTATGTTCCTATTTCAACATTAAAATAATGATTCAGAGAAAGGAATGATTTCAAGCTAAACAACTTCTTAATTTTTATCCTATTAGCTGATTTCTACAGGGTAGGTGATGTACATAGCAGATTGTAGTGGACAAAATGGACAAAAAGCCTGAGGGAATTTTAAAGAGGAAACAGAAAAAAAATTGGACAATCTTAAAATAAATCAGTTTAACAAGCCATCAGCTTTGAGACATAAATCCATCACAATTAGACTCTGCTTCCTGTCATTCTTTGTTTTTTTCATTTCTGTCTGGATTTGAGTCTGCTCAAACCCTGCTGGAAAGGCAATTCCCTCTGGTATTTCCAGGCTGTCTAGAAATATCTGAATAAAAAGCATCAGAAATTCTTCAAGAACATACATTTTCAGATGGTTTCCAGTTATGTTTTGCACACTGCAGTCTCTAGATACAGTGTGTGCACCACAACCAGGAGGCAAACCACTCAAAATGATACTTGGCATAGCACAGAGGCCAGAGCAACCAGTGCCTAACTGGTGATGACTAGAACATCACTACTTGTCCTGACGGTAAGAAAAAAAGGAAGGGAAAAATGGACCTTTGCTTCTAGACTGGAGTTTTGAATTACTCAGAGATATCACCAAGAGTATATGTAGCATATAATTTCTCTCTGGCAGTACGTTGAATGAATTACATCACCAAGTTTCTCTCCCTTAAAAGTAATTTAAAGGGCCAACTTGAAAGTAATGAAAGTAAGTGAGACCAGAAAGAGAAATCACTTCAATAAGAAAAATGCTCCTCACTCTATTGTCTTCTGCCCTTGTGAATTTACAGGGTGGCATTCAAGAGCATCAGAAAGAAGAGTCTTGTCCAATTCTAGAAGTGCAGCTCAACAGAACTCCATTTTAGTCCTAACTTGATCAAATTCCACCAGACTGTGAGGATTTCCTGGGGGAAAACCAGCCTAGGAAAGGAGAAAAGCAGGCAAGTGTGTTTTATGAAACAAGACAAGTATAAGTGCTCTACGTCCAGTGCCATGGAGTTGCATGGAGGACATTCAGCTCCAGAGGGATGTGGAGAGTGTGGTAGTTGAATGTCAAACATGATGCTAGAATCACACTACTTGCACACTGCATTGTTAAGGGGACTCACTTCAGAAAGCACGATAAATAACATGATTACTTAATAGCTCCGTAGTGCCTTTCATTCAAATATCTCCCAACACTGTACAAATATTTGCTGCAAACTGTCGGAGTTTGGATCTT
>VZTZ01047040.1:0-10925 GCA_013400955.1 Drymodes brunneopygia | reverse complement strand
TGGCTTCATGAGAGGAAAATCCTACTTACGAAACCTGATCTCCTTTCCATGGATCTCTGCAGTGACCAGGGACAGGACCTGAGGGAATAGCCTGAAGTTGTGTCAGGGGAGGTTTAGGTTGGATATTAAAAGAAGGTTCTTCACCCAGAGGGTGGCTGAGCACTGGAACAGCTCCCCAGGGAAGTGGTCACAGCACCAAGCCTGACAGAGCTCATGATGTCTTTGGACAATGCTCTTGGACACATCGTGTGACTCTTGAGATGGTGGTGTGCAGGGACAGGAGTTGGACTCGATGATCCTTGTGGGTGCCTTCTAACTCAACCCATTCACTGATTCTGTGATTTATTATATATTAAGTACAAATACTAGGACTACCAAACTATGCTGTACGTTTTATCTTTTCTGACCGAGTAAACTGCAACTATGCTGTTGGATATTTTTAGTGTTTCTCTTTCTCTGTGCAAGACATTTTAAAAAGGACATGAACATTAAAAATAACAAGCCCTATTATTTCATTCTTCCACTTTTTTATTGTGGTGAGAAGATTGAACATTTTCTGTCTCATTGACCTGCTATAGAGTAATTTCAATCAGTTTATAGGTTATTTAAACTGAATGAAAAATGCAACATTTTAATTTTAAGGTCATTTAATTTTAGAGTCATTCTCCTGTATCTGTTTGCTTTGGATCATGTTGTCACTCCCCTCCCCACTAGACTCTTTTTCCTTTTTTCCCCTAAATGACATAATTTTCAAGAACAAAAAACATATATGGCTTCTTTCCCAACACTGTTTTCCCAAACAACAAAGCTGCAGTACAAGGAATACATGATTAGGAATCTGAATCCAGGTCTGGGGGAGTAATTCTATATCATATTCATGATGTGAATAAGCAAACAAAAGGTAGATTTGCTTTATACTTGTAAAGGGTACTTGTTTGATAAACATGATTGCTTTCTATAATTGAAAATTTTTCCTTTATAAATAAATAGTAAAGTCCTTTATGTCCTTTATTCATATGTTTTGTTCTACCTGCCTTGAATACTTCTAGATTTTGAAATAGTTAATACATAACTTTCCCACTGAAAATAACCTGGTAAAAAACCACTGGTGTCAATCAAAACACCCTCTGCGAGATCTTAGAGTTGAAACACAGAAAGACAATCAAATCCAACATGTAAGTTCCATTTCTTTCTAATGTTTTTTTCTTTCAGAATAAAGGCTACCTTTTATCTTTCCTCTTAATACAAATAGGTGTTAATCCAGCAGTAATCCAGACTTTCATGATCCATGCCTTAAATTTTAGAAGTTTGGTGACAGCCAAAAAAGTGTTGGAATGAAGATAAAAGGAACTCACCCTAATATTAATGGAATATGGAGCATTTTATTGCATATCATGGGTCACTGTTTCACTTGCAGTCCAGGGTAGTAGTGACCTCACACTGTTACCTTGTGAGACCTGTTTTATGATCTATATAAAATGAGTTTCTAAGTTCACTGCATTTTCCTGTTGGCAAATGTATGAATATACATTTTGATATAATCTAGCACCACTTTGACTACTCTTACCTGAGAATCTGAGAAAAGAATGGGACACATTGTCTTGGTTTCAGCTGGGATAGAGCTTATTTTTATCCTAGTAGCTGGCACAGTGCTGTGTTTTGGATTCAGTATCAGAATAATGTTGATAACACTGATATTTTAATTGATGATGTGTAGTGCTGGTGAGCAATGTTATTTGTGCATCACTTGTTTTTTCCTTGAGTTTTATTTTTCTTTCTCTCCTTTTGTTAGCTATCTCCCTTTTCATTACCATTTCTACTAGTAGCATTAGTAGTGGTGTATTTTACTATATTTCAATTGTTAAACTGTTCTTATCTCAACAATGTGTTTAACTTTTTTTCTGTTTTTCCTCTCCTAGGTGAAGCAGGAAGAAAGAAGTTGTGGAAGAATGTGTCTTCCAGATTAGGGCTAAAGTAAACAGGTAAAGAATCTTGAATGAGGGGATCCTATAATAATTTTTTTCAGTGGTGACTTAACTCTCTAGAACTCTCCATAAGTCTTAATATCAAATTTCTCACTGAATTTAATTTAGTTTAAAAGTAACTTCTAGATATTTATTTTCTCATGGTAAGTGATTTCATTTTATTGTTTGACAAGAGGGAAGGCCAGGCATGTGATATATTGTCAGTCAAATTTTAAAACAGATATGTCTGTCCACCTGAGCAATCAGGCCCCCAGATGATATCTATTTTGTCAGGGTGAAAATTAATTAGTAGACAGAAGTAAAATGCTGAATACATTTGCACTTTCAGCACTCAAAAGTAGATATCCATTCTTAAGTACAGATTTTGCCTAAAACACTCAACAGGGCAGTGAAATGCCTAACAAATAATTAAGCCTTTATTTATGTACAAATACATGTGTTAGTGATGCCAAGGTAAGATGATTCCAGAGATAGACAAACTCAAAGCTCTGTGGCTGGATCATAGCTTCCATAATATTACTGTTCAATGTTACAGTAATCTTGGGGGCAGTTTTCCAAGCAATATGTAAGGATGGTAAAATCTTGTCCATGAAGAACCTGCAGCATTTTTCCTTATTTGAAAGCACACGTGTATAACATTAGATACAAAAATCCCTGTCAGCACTATTAAATCTAGGCTTCTGTTGACAAACAGCTCTTTCTCTTCAAATCTGAGAAGAATGCACTTCTTATCACACAGCTATGTACTCTTGAGTTGCATTGTGACATGGTAAAAGGAGAAGATCCAACGACACAAAACTATTTTATTTGCTCTCTGGCTGAAAAAAAAAAATTCAGAGGAGCAAAATCCCGAAACACACTGCAATTCACACAGCAATAAACAACAGTTTAGCTGCACAACACTAAAATTATTTAAAATAAAATAAATGTGTGACAAAAGAGGAATAGTTTGATCCTGTAAATCTCTATTTTTAAAATTATGTCAGACTCTACATCTAGAATATCTGAGACTCCTGTCAAGGGCCATGAAGATGACTGAGGACCTGAAGCAGCCCAAATTTTAGGCAAGGCTGAAAGAGTTTAGATTGTTCATATTTAGAAAAATTATTTTTCAGCTATTTGAAACTTTTTATTTGTTTCTGCAAGGGTCAGACATGGATACAAGTCAGTCTGAGAGGCTATGGCCTTGGAGATATTCAAAACACAAGTTGGCATGGCCCTAAAAAAGGTTCTGTGGCTGACCCTGCTTTGAGTAAGGTGGGTTGAGTAGAAAATCTCCAGAGATCTCTTCCAACCTCAGTCAATTTCTGCCTCAGCCAATTTGCCTATACTGAGATCTGAGCTGGGGAAGTAACCCAGTCCTGTTCCAAAAGAGAAACTTCTTCATAAAAACAGAAATAGTGCTTTAGACAAATGGAAAATTTCTGGCAAAAACTAGACATAGTTTATTGTTAGATGGTGCTCATAGGAGAGGGATTCCAGAATCCTCCTAAATCCAGGATTTATGCTGTTAAAGCATAAGCACTCAAATTCTGTGTCGGAGTTTGGATCTTGGTTTTTTTTTTGGGAGGCTTTCTTTCTTTTTCTTTATCTTCAGGAATTTTTCTCCCATGAGCTGTTAATCACTGAGTACTTAAGAGAACAAAGCACAAGGCCAAAGCCTTTCTCCTCAACAGGGCAGAGGGCGGAGGGCAGGGGGCGGGNGCAGGCTGCCACTGGATTTCTGCTTGTTTGTTGGTTAATGCCATAGTTGTTACTATTTGTTAGCTTTATTTTAGATATTAGTAAAGAACTGTTATTCCTATTCCCATATCTTTGCCTGAGAGCCTCTTAATTTTAAATTTATAATAATTCAGAGGGAGAGGAATTGCAGTTTTTCCATTCCAAGGAAGGCTCCTGCCTTCCCTAGCAGACACCTGTCTTTTAAACCTGTTAAAAGTGTTAAAACCTGTTAAAACCTGACCTTTTAAATCTTTTAAACCTACATTCTGTCTAGATAGTAACTTCTCAGTCCTTTCAGGAAGCTGATGTTAAGACACTTGAAGGCAGGTTACCTTCAGTGGTCTGGCTTTTAGGTATCCCACCTGTACATACTCACTGCTCTTCTGGGTAACCTGACTGAAGGGCTTTGCCTCTGTTTTTCTGTCCTACTAAATGGGTCGTTCCTACACAGAAGTTAGGGCAAGTCCTAACTCCCATTATCCAGCTCAAACCAATATGCAAAAGCTCATAATCTTGTTCTAACTATAGTACACACATGTGCTATGTAAAACTGTGCCTGAATAAATCCATATATACATGTGCACAGTGTGAACTTAAAATAGCTATAGTAATTACAGGACAAAAAAAATCTTGTGTGGGTGTGTGCATGCAAATGTAATTTCTCAGTCACATTTGATAGCAGCTTTATATGCTCAGGAAAAAAAAAATTAGAAGGGGAAGAAGTCCCTGAAGTCCTCATTCATTTACCAAATTTTGTGAAATGCCAGGCTCTTGTAATGATTACTGCATGCCAGACTGAGGCAAAAATGTCAGCTAGCCAGAATAAATGGAAAACAAGATTATACTGTTTTCTCATAGCCTTGCCAAGATCTAACAGTACAAGAATACTTTTACATTTTATGAACCTTGGCTCTGGAATTTTTTAGTATGACAACCTTTAGGTGTGTGTTTTCACTTAAATACAAACATTCTCCATTTCCTTACCCTATTCTTTTTCAGTGCTGCTCTCATATCTGAGTAGTCTGATCAGGCAAATGAAAAGTAACCTATTAATTCTCTGCCCATCATTTTGGTTTAAGTTTTGGATTTACAGTTTATTTTTGAGGGCTGAAAAAAATGCAAAATATTTTTGTGGAAACTGAAAGAAAATGATTGAATGAACAAAGACAAAAGGGAAGAAGTCTCATGATGTTTGTACTAGTGACCCAATGGCAATTATCTTTAGGCTGCAGGATTTCTGTTTAAAATTGCCAGATGGAATTTTCTGAAGAGCAATGAAAGTTGTAGCAAGCTGGCCAGACATACAGAAAAGAGACAAATTTATTTTCCATTTGGAAACAAACCAAACCAAAAAACAAGAGGGATATAACTCTAATATTTTTCCCTTCAAAAGAATAAAAGAGAATGCAAATGTTTTAATAAAACTATATGGCAGTCACAAATTTAATGTCATGAACTTCTCAATAATAAGATCATGAAAAGTGCTGGAGAGAGGGAAGAAGAAGGAATAGTAGAAATAAGCAATGCCTTTACTACAAAATACTTTGATCTGTGATCAGTTGGGCAGTATGTTCTCAAAAGGGTTTTTTCCTTTTTTTTCTTCTGGCTCTGAATACTCAGAAACTTGCATGGCAACCAGATGGAAAGCAAAACTACTGAGGTAGCTGCAGAAAAGACCAGTGCTAAGCTTACAGGAATGGTGTAATTCCAGTTTAGTTTCAAATCCTGTCAATCTATCTGTAAGAAGATGAAAGAAACAGTAAAAGCATCTTTTAGTAGACTATCCAAACATCTCAAAGAAAAACAGTTATAAATATTATAATAATGTCCAGCCTAATGCAGGTGAAGATCTGGTGACAGTAACTCCAGGTCTGCTGATAGTCTTTCATATCTCATGTCTTATTTTGTTCCTCTTGCTCATACTCAACTGCTATGTCAAACTCATGAAAACATTTTGAATCCAGGCTTTGTAATTTGAAAGCTAATTTTCATCCTGCTTAAGGGTTTAGCTGTATATTGTTCAAACATTCAGATTATATTGAGTGGGCCAGTCTGTGTATCAATCAGAAAAAATGAACATTACTACTGCTGTTCATTTATTTTTATGCAGTTTGAAGCATCTGCCTCTGGCTTCAGGCATCTTTAGAGTAGTTAAAATGTGCAATAATGAAAATGGGAGTTCACACAAAATATGGAGACAGTCAAAGTTATCCAGTTTTGTTTTAACTATTTCTGCATATTGAAATCTCCCATCTGAATATTTGAAATGCTCAATGCCACATTACATATCTAATTCTCCTGGGAAATAAAGAAAAATATCCAACTGATTTCAAAAGGCTTTGAATTGTATTCCACACCTGCAAAAACTACTTTTAGATGTTCTGTCAAATAATGTAAATAGGCTGGGCTGAATCAGGAGAATCAGGAGACCAACAGGAGAACAGAAAACTAGTTACAATATGCACCATCAATGCCTCTTAATTTAATACTACTTCTCATATGAAACATTTCCAGTGATCGTATCTTCCTTTGTGTTACACAGAAGTGATGATTTACAAAACTGTGTCCCAGGATTTTAGAACTTTACAAAGTAAATCAATGACAATTACAGCTGTGTGATGTACCTTTCCAAACTAAAATTACCTGTCACATTTTTCAAAAGCTTCTATATTGCAGCTACCTGTCTATTACGGGGGTGTTGTGCTTGTGTAAGCACAAAGGCCTTGATTAAATTGCACGTTTATTATCACACAAGTGACATCTCAGATAGCTCAGGTTCTGTGAGACATTCATATGAACTAAATGATATGAGGGAAACCTATTGTTTACCCAAGGCTTTCCCTTGTGGCTGCTGGGGTTCTGGCTGGATACTCCTCAATTTATTTCCAATAAACCCCAGGCACTGGATGTCCAGAAAACTGAATCAAGCCTGTAATTTGCTCAGGGACCAGGCTGCACCTGGTGGGTGATGCAAAGGGATGGAAAGACCCGATTCATACCTCAAGAAAATCTTGTTTTAGGGTAAACCATCAAAGATGCCGCGCTTGCATCTGTATCTGCATATATGTATATAATTTGGAGGTTTGAATTTGATGTAAGGTGCTTGCATGGGAAAAAAATTCGGGGTGGAGAATGTCGGAGTTTGGANCCCTGAGGGTTTGTGGAACTCCCCCACCTCTCTCCACGCCGGCGGCCGCCATTGCCCTGTGCTACCTGGGCTCACGCCAGAGCGCCCCCTGCAGCCGCGGGGGAACCATCGCATCCGGAGCGCCCCCTGCAGGCTGTGACTGGAACTGCACCAAGGGAAAAGGTGCCCGAGGCCAGGCAGGCTGCCACTGAGTTTCTGGTTGTTTGTTGGTTAATGCCATAGTTGTTATTATTTGTTAGCTTTATTTTAGATATTAGTAAAGAACTGTTATTCCTATTCCCATATCTTTGCCTAAGAGCCTCTTGATTTTAAATTTATAATAATTCAGAGGGAGAGGGGTTGCAGTTTTTCCATCCCAAGGAAGGCTCCTGCCTTCCCTAGCAGACACCTGTCTTTTAAACCAAGACAAATATGAATGGAGAGTTTATCTTGCCTGCCTTTATTCTAGTAACTGAAGAGTGACATGGACTTCTCTCTGACCTGAGGTACAGAGTGAACATGCTGAGCTAGTATCAATTTTATTATGTCCTCTCCTACCTCAGAAAAAGGTAGGAACACCCTAACTGTCTGCTGGGAATGGCTAACATCCAGACTAGGATTTTTGTAACAGGACTAACTGCCTTGAACCAAAATTTGGAAATGGAACATACTAACCATTCATGGGTACAATCAGTTGATTTTCAGTGTTTGAGTTTACTCCTTGCCTCTTCTCCATTGTCTCACAGAGACTTTGACCATGTGTTCAGGGCACTGCAAATGTCATCAGCTCTCATAGGGATATGGGCCCTCATAAGGATTCTTTCCAAGGGGACAGGGCAGGGACTGTCAGCCAGGGCCCACCCCAGTATCCCAGCCAGGAGCAGAGCAGCTGGGCCAGCAGAGACAGCCCAGCCCCAGGCATCAGGCAGCTCCGTGGATGTGGGAATGGGCCAGGGACAGGATGGGTTGTGGGTCCACAGATGAGTCAGGCAGGGCAGGCCTGTGGAGAGCTGCAGACCAGCCCTGCTGTGCTGTTGCTGGACAAGGGCTGATGGCCCTGGGAAGCCAACATTGAGTCCTGGCTTGTAGACAGGAAGCAGAAGCCCAGGAGAGGTCAGGCAGGGGCAGCCAGGACTTGCAGGAGCCTGAGAGCAACCTCTCCACCTTCACAGACTTACAGAGGCTCCAGAACAGCCTCCTGTAGCGGCTATGACTTCCCAGGAACTGTACCAGCTCTATGTGATTGCCAAGCAGTTAATGAATAAGTTTACCAAGAACAAATGGGAGTACATAAAACCAAGGCTTTAATGTAAATAGGTCTGTTAGAGGGCCTCTACAGGATATTATACGCTTGATTAAACGGTGAAAAAATGAGAAAGTTAAGAATTCAGCTGATCTGACTTCATGGCAAAGCTTGAATTCAGGACGAGACAGTCCTGGAGGTGAGGAGTTATGACAATCAGAAGATCCCTTGTAATGTCCCCAAGTTTGCATACAACTCTGCCTTTATGCAGTCAGCACTAATTTGCTGCCACTGTCAGAGCCAAAAATATTTGATATACTAATATTAAAAAGAACATTCCACCACATCAGAAAACCACTTGCTTTCAGGGCTAACTCTGATAAATTTACTGTGAAACGTCCACAGCATAATGTTCAGTACAGTTTGCTGCTTGGTTTCCAAAGGCCTGCCTAATGGGGACACGTGCCTCGTCTTGCTTTTTACTTTCAACACCCAGCTGTACAGAGGCAGAAATTTAAAATTAAAAATAACCTTTCAGCTGATTTCTTGCATAATTGCTATCTTGTTTTGTTAATACTGTGGTTGAATTATAACTTGCTGAAGCCCTGGAGATTTGTGTTCTGGTTTATCGGCCTGAATTTGCATTGACATGCTTTTCAGTCAAGTGAGTAACTAAATCCTGTGGCCTTGAGTGAGCCTGGCAGTATTTGCATAGAAAATTAGAGGTAGATTAGGGGGGGGGTGAATATATGTTGTCTTCATAAATAGATGCAATGAGGAAAATGTTGTGCATCTCAAAATACTACTGAATTTCATTGAAAGACTGTGGCTGACATATTAGCAATCCTTTGAAAAAGCAATATAATAAAAATAGGTGCAAGACAGCCAAATTGCTCTGCTGCAATGCCAGGAAGCCCTTCACTGTGGTTATCAGAAATGCCCATATCTGTCTTGATTATCATACATGCATGAACCCAAGCAGACTAAACCAGGATTTTCGACTGAAAAAGCTGGCCATCCTTTCCCAGATACAACTTAGTGAAATTAGAACTTTACATTTTTGTGGAGCAGATCCATACATAGTGTAAACTTCTTAGCTTCCTCAGGCTATGGCGTATTTATTAATTACTTTTTTCCCCTTAAAAAGGACTAGTTAATTTTGTAAATGTTTCATCCTGATTATCTCAAAGGCGGCTGATGCCCAGAATATTCTGTTAGGAATTTTTCTCCTGTTTATTACAAAAGATTAGGAAAAAAACCTTGTAATTAAGCATGTATTTATTAATTTCAATGTTAATAATCTTCTGGATGAGGTTTGTCATTACCAGACAGAAATGGATATGTTCCACATGGTTTCCACCAGTATTCAGTGTTTAAAAGAAATTGCAAGAAGCCTCATTCCCCTTAAAGTAAGTATCTGGTGACAGGTTTAGGCTTTTTTTTTTCCTTCATGCTCAAATCCATCAGGTTTTATTGAATCCTTAATTTTGCTTAATGTAACTGAGGGTATTTTGAAGCTTGAGAACCAGTTAAGAAAGTTATATCCATCTATCTGGAACTCCTCAATGAATAGGAGCATTGTCCTCAGAGCCCCTGAGTGCTTTTACAATAATATTTCTGTTTAAGTTCTGATTAAACCAACTCTTCAGGTTCCTTGAGCTTCTGAGAATTTCTTTTACTTGACTAGAGTGGGAGCAGATGGCTTTGATTAGATCACCCAAGACTTTATCTTTTAATCACCTGCCTCACCCAATCTGAGAGGGGAAAAGGGCAGACATATGAGTAATCTCATCCTTTCTGCTTCTCTGTCTTGCCAGTTCTCTGCAAGGCATCTGCTGAGACCTCATCCATCACTGTGAAAGCTGCGAACGGATCGCTGTGTAATACCCCAAGGTTCTGCTGTGGTGGTGTAGTGCCTAACCTCTCCCCTCTGGAAGGAAAGGCTATATGTACTTTTGTCAACCTGTCAGCAGGCACTTCTCTCTCTATACTGTTTACTCAATCCTCTCCCCCCATCCCAACAATGTCAGGTTTCTGAAAATATGTTTCATTTTGAAAGAAATCCCAGAGGTAGTTCTCATGGGCAAGTATTCTTTATTTCATTCCTCAGTGAATAGCCATGTGTGAAAGATGTATTTTTCTGCACGTGTGTGTATATATTTGTGTATAAATGTATTTTGTGTACATATATATGTCTCAAAAATGTGAAAAAGGAGTGGATATTGTGCTTCCTTTAGCTATAAAAAATATCAATGGTGGCCATTAAATTTAAGTTTTTGGTCACAGTTCTAAATGAGTCTGTCATAAAACCACAACCTTCCTTCTCTGTTTTTGCTTCAAAGAAAAGTAGTCCACAGAATTCTCCAGAACTAAGATATAATATTCTCCTTGGACTGCTGAAGAGTGGTAAGTTAATTCTTTCCAGAAGAGTTTTCCAACATTCTACTACTGTTTCCTGCTGAATGTTAATTTAGAATTCCTATACTAACTCACATCTAACATTAATCACAGTTTTTCAGGGAAAAAACACCAAGACTGATGGCTGATAAAAAAAAATGTCTGAAAGTTTCTTTGATTTGAGGCCAAATTAAAGCTTCCGTACTTTTAGCCAATTTTTGTTCAGACAAGCTTTTGTTTAAGCCAAGGGATTTTTTAAATTCTGTAAACGTGAACATTATTCTCATCAGAATTTAGATCAGCTGTGAAAGAATCAACTCCTGAAAACTTGCAATACATACATAAATAATTTTATAAATAAGTAAAAGATTTATATAGCTACAAAACAATCCATTTCATAAGATCATAAATTTGAATATAGATATAATTTATTTACAATATTATTTTTATT